>JAJOOE010002201.1:0-21905 GCA_036250405.1 Solanum raphanifolium
TAATTTGACTAATTGAATATAATTGTTGGTTAAAAGTAAAGTCTAAACCATTTTCCTCGTGGGATCGATCCCAACCTACAAGTTGGGTTCTTTACTTGATAACGATCGCTTATGCTTCTGAAAGGAGATGTAATTTGAGCGTATCAGAGGCCTTGGAAATTGACGGTAATTTCTTCATCGGCCAATTTTAACATACAAAAATATGAACTTAAACTAAAATTTCTGTCTTTTAAAGTAGGTAGGTCTCAAAAACCGACGATAAGATTTTTTTCATTAGCCAATTTTAACTTTAATTGAACATAATCATATAAAAGTAATAAATTGCAAGGCAACATACAACCTCTTAAAGATAATAAAATAAATTAGCAACAGTAATCACATGATAACAATAAATCACTGATAACAAATAACTGATGAAAATGTTCATCACTATATACGATTCATTTGAATAATAATAATAATAAATAATAATAACAAAGATTTGACCAAAGATTCTAGAAAAGAAAAACACACAAACAGTAAATTAAAAGCAACTACACACAAACAAAAATAATGCAATAACGAATAAATAAAGAAAATATAAACTCAAAGTAATTGATAAACTAAAAATAAAATAAAAGTAAAACAATTATATACTTATGCATTGAAATAAGAACAAATCTAATCTTAAATAAAACAAGTAAATCACAAATCCAATCCATACTTACAAGAGTAAAAAAAAATTCAAAGTCAAATAAGAAATATAACATCAAAACGTTCTCGGAAGTTCACTGGGCAATTTTAATGACATAGAAGAAAAACCCAAAATAAGAAAAGTGGTCAAACCAGTCCCAATATAACACTAACTAGGAAAATTAACAACAAAGAATTGATCGATAACTTAAACATGAGTAAAAACATAAAATAAAGTTGGTCGGAGTTCAAACCTCCGTTGTTAGTTGGCTTGCTCCGGTGGTGGAGTCCTCTGGTTCTCGACCTCGTAGCTGGGAGCTGATAATCAGATCTGGTTTGTTGTTCCCCGGAGCAATGATTTTGAGCCAAAAATACCTATAAAAATAGAAGAAAACGTAAAAGGGGAAAAGGAAAGGGGATGACAGCGTCTTAATGGTGTTTTGGTGGTGGTGTTCGCTGTAGCAGCGAAAGGGAAAGAGGTTTTGGTGTCGATTTCTAGTGGTTGTGTGCGGCTGTAGTTGGAGTGATGGTTGCTGGTTTTTTCTGACCGTTTTTCGATGGGGTTTTTGTATTGGAAGAACGATTGTTTTGCCCAGCAAAAAGAGGTGAACGGAGGTGGTTTGGAGTTGAATCTGGGTGGAGTGGTGACCGAAAAATAATGAAGGGTGAAACCCTTTGTGAATAAAAATTTGAAACCCTAATCTAAAAAATATTTTCACCACCCTTGACTTAATGAATAAGTTGTTGTTATATAGAAAATCGAAAATTACCTATAATACAATATTATTTTCTTAAAATCGTGGGTCAAATCATTAGTAAATAAAATATCTATGTATATGAAATTTTATCCATATTGAATGAATTTCTAGACTGACAAAATATCAAAATGTATATTAACAAATGTAACGAATAAAATGAATAATAAAAATTATATTGAACGTAACTAATGACATGTAAAAAATGCAATTTAACAGAAATAATGATTTAATCAAAATGAACAAATATTTGAACGTTGTCAATCGGTTAAAACAAAAATAATGTAATTAAAATTAACTAATAAAAAATTCTGAAATTTTGACAAATAAGGATAAATATTGATAAACTTATTTAAAATTATAAAAAAAAATGTATTTTAAACTATTAAATAAATAAAACTTAAAAGTCACGAATTTTAAACATGTTAGGCCAAAATTAAGTGTCAACAGTTGTCCATTTCGTTGGATATGATTGATGAAAGAAATCATGGACAAAGAAACTTGACAAACCCGATTTTGGCCGAACGCATGACCTTCAAATAAAAGTGTGGTTGGAATTTGGTGAAAGTCGATCCTCAACTTGCTTCCAAAAGGTTCCACGATGTGTTGTGTCCTTGTTGATGTTTAAGAAGGCATCTTCATCGATGTTCTCGAAGAGACAAAGATAAAACTCATTTTTATAGACAAAATTAAAGAAAAAAGGTAGCATCTCTTATGATACGACAAATGAAGATGATCCATAAGTAGGATATAATACATGTCCATCGGTAGGACGAATGAAGATGATCAATCGGTAGGATATGAATGCATGTCCATTGGTAGGATGAATGAAAATGATCCATTAATAGGATATAAATGCATGTCCATCGATAGGACGAATAAAAATGATCCATCGGTAGGATATGAATGCATGTCCATTGGTAGGACGAATGAAAATGATCCATTGATAGGATATAAATGCATGTCCATCGGTAGGACGAATGAAAATGATCCATTGATAGGATATAAATGAATGTCCATCAATAGGATGAATAAAAATGATCCATTTATAGGATATAAATGCATGTCCATCGGTAGGATATGAATGTAAGTCCATCAACGCCAGTCTCCTCCAACTTCAACGTGAATAGACAAAGGTGCACATCCTTCACCTCCGAATAAATGCAACTTAAGTGCAAATATCATTCAACGTAAGTCTTCTCCGACTTGAACGCGGAATAGATAAGGTGCACATCTTTCACCTCTGAATATATGCGACTTAAATGCAAATATATTTCGACTCAAGTCTCCTCCGACGTGAACGTAGAATAGATAGGGTGCACATCCTTCACCTCCGAATAGATGCGACTTAAATGCAAATATCTTTCAACGCAAGTTTCCCTTGACTTGAACGTGGAATAGATATGGTGCACATCCTTCACCTCCGAATAAATGCGACTTGAATGTAAATATCTTTTAGCGCAAGTTTCCTCCGACTTGAACGTAGAATAGATATGGTGCACATCCTTCACCTCCAAATAGATGAGACTTGAATGCAAATATCTTTTAACTCAAGTCTCTACCGACTTGAACGTGGAATAAATATGGTGCACATCCTTCACCTCCAAATAGATGAGACTTGAATGCAAATATCTTTCAACTCAAGTCTCTACCGACTTGAACGTGGAATAGATAGAGTGCACATCCTTCACCTCTGAATAGATGCGACTTAAATGCAATGGCCTTCTCGGCGAATGAAAAATGCAAATGATGGATGACCCAATGATTTTCCACTGTGACGTGTTGGATGGCTCGATAATTGTCATTAATAAGGTGGATGGTTCGATGATTGTCCAACTGTAATGATGTGGATGGCTCGATGATTGTCCACTGTAACGAGGTGGATGGCTCGTGTGTCTTGAAAATGTCATCATCTTGATGCTTTCATCTGTCCATGTATTCGAAAAGGAATGATTAAGGAACTTTAAGGAAAGATTCACAAGAGAATGTGTATAAAGTGCCTGATCACTTTGACACAAGTGAGCAATCATCATTTGCTCTTGAACACTTTGTGTTCACTGTAGCTCATGTCTTATTGGGGATTTGTATGAGGAGCTGTTGTCTTGCCATGACAATGCTGGAGATTTGCAAGTTGACTTTGAGCTTCAAGTGATGATGGATCATTTGAAGTTGACTATCAAGCTTCTGACAGTACTTGTTGGAATTTTTGAGGTCTTTCTCAAAAATTCTGTCACAGTTAGAACTTTTGGCAAATCTCAAAATAATCTCCAATTTTGACTTACTGGAAATAACACCTTTATTGTGAATTTTTGAGATATTCTCAAAAATTTTGTCTCAGTTTTTATTACAAGGAGAAAAGAAAATCACACTGGGTATATGACCGAGCCGTCGTGACGCCTACATATCCTGTCGAGCCAGGAATCAGGTCAAATGTAGTTCCAATCTTGTAGATGATGAATACTGCAAAAAATCTGAGACAAGATCAGTAGAAAATGTATAATATGAATATGATGAAATAGAAAATGATATTCCTTGCCATATTCAAGGCCTAAGATAAAAGATATGTCACATTTTTGGGATAAATGACCCAATGAAGTAAAATAGGCGTCTCCACTGACGAGATTAGCCTGATGTCACATTTTACAACAAACAACCCAAAAAAATGTAATTTTTTTTAATGGAGAATCTAAAAAAATGCTTTGAAAAATATTAAAGAGTGGGTGCTTTATCACTTTTTTTTTTCTTTTTGAAGTAGAAGAATAAAGAATGTGATGAGAGTCAAATCTTGTCTACAACTGGTACCAACAGTTAGGATCACATGTAAATCTCTCTTTTCTTTTATTTTTTCTTCTTTTCTAACTAAGATTGAATTCAAGGTAACTCCTACAACTTCAAGTGGTACCTCAAACATACTTAAGGATTAATAAGATTTGTTCGTTTTGCTTCAAACAAAGGTTTTGAATTGTATCAATCCTCATGTTTCAAGTGCCATCACAATAAGAAAAGTCATATTTCACACATACTTGAAGCATTTGATTCGAAGACATTTTTCAAAGTGTACTCACGCTCACAAGAATGTTCAGTGCTTGCAATTGCAATACCATATGCTTGGCCTTTATGTAAATCTCCACTAATGTGAGAACATTTGGAATGAGATCATGTAGGGCTTGTCATTGGCTTGTAGCATAGGCTTAGGGACGGGTATGATATTTATTTGAGCTAAGAGTGACTTAATCTTCCTTGAGCGTCACACTGAATTTGTGCTTTTGACGATTTATACACCTTTGGTGTCTGATCCTCTTCATTGTCCCCCCTTTTTCGACTTCTTTGAATTCTCGTTTGTTGGAGCTTTCCTTTTTTCACCCCTTTATTTTGTTTCGACTTCATTTGAGTCCTTATTTCTTGGAGCTTTTCTTTTATTTCACCTTTTTTTTTTTTGAAGTTTTCTCCTCTTTTGTTGGAGTGTTATCCTTCTCGTCTTTCATCGACCTTGTATGAGTGTTTTTGTCTTTCTTTATTTCTTTCAATCTTTTTTTTTGTTCTTTCTCTAGAAGTCATTTTTGCTTCCTTAACTTTGGGAGACTTAATATAATTTGCCTTTGGCAACCTCAAACATGGATCTTCTCTTATAATTTGCACATCTTCGATGCGCTCAAGAAGGTTAGGCTAAGAGAGGGATAGTGCATATAAGCACTCAGAAGGGTAATGGCTAAGATGTGGTAGTCCAAAGAAAAGGCTTCAAGCTCAAAATGGGGAAAACGAGGGATTAATGTCATTTGGTAGGCTTTGAAAGACACAATCGGTTCAAAAAAGGCCTACAATCCTTTCCCAAACCAAACATTACTCAGGATTTCTCTTCGAAAAACATTCAGGCCAAGTTCTAGATCAACAGTGCAGTGCAATTGAATTTTGATCTAGAAGCTCTCCACACCATGTATCTGAAACCATGATGTTGATTTTATTCTTATCTTGAATGTCTACAAGAGAATTTTCAAGCATCACAAAAGTACAAATGAGAGGTACCAAAAGAGTCTATAGTTTACCACAAAGTTAGTCCTCTCTATTATATCAAATATTTTTACATGCTCCTAACTGCATTGGTCCTATTTGAGCCGAAGACATGACTCTTATAATATGTACACAATTTTTTTTCTTAAAGAATGAATACCGAACCCGAAGAGGGCTTCCTATGTATCTCATTGAGATGAGAATCAGGTGTGCGTATTTCATGCAGATATAGTATAAAATATGCATAAACTATTTTTTTAACTTTTGGAAAAAATAATACCGAACCCAAAAAGGGTTGCCTACGTATCTCACCGAGAGAATCAGGTCCGCATAGTTCGTTCAAATATGACTTTGAAAATATGCACACAATATTTTTTTATTATTTTTTACTTTTTAAAAAAAATGAATACCGAACCCAAGAAGGGTTGCCTACGTATCTCACAGAGATGAGAATCAGGTTCACGTAGTTCATTCAGATTGGGCATAAAATAATTTCAAAATTTAGAAAAACTCGGAGCGATTCATTGTATCCTCTTAACTGTCGATCTTTGTACTGTCTGTTGAATGTGGTCTCTCATTTTTCTTACAGTAACCACTTGTTGTATTTTTTTTTTAATGTCCTTTGGAACTGTGTCTTCTCCCAATTATCCACGAGAATCAGACATCATTATGACCATCCCCGACTGTCGTCGGGGATGGTTTTTCTGCAAAAATATGAGAAATGTGTGAAAGCAGGGCCAACATGCAAAACAATAAAAAATAAATGAGTGCAACTTTATAGTCAAAGGCTCCCCTGATTTATCTTTTTGATTTGATACTAGTGTCTTATGAAATACAAAGACTCAGATTTCGCGAGTTCTCTTGTTCCTTGCAATTTCGGATGAAGAATGACTTCCAAATTTGAAAATAAATCAACCTATCGATTAAAAGAGAAAAAGAAAAAAAAAGTAAAAGTGTTAGATTGTGTTCATAATGAATAATGCAAAATATCACGCAAAGAATTTGGTAAACAGATAAACACTACTTTGATTAAAGACAAACTCAATTATATCACATAACATACAAACAATCATTGCGCGTCCTATACAACTATGTGACCCTTTTGTGCTAATGGTAGGTCTACTGATCTGAAGGATGTATTACGCCATTTGACAACATTGTCCCTAAACCCGAATTTATACAAACTTTATGAATAAAACTGAATGAGGATACATAATAGGGAAAATGGGATACAAATAATCAGTCTCACGCATGGGTACCATCCTAAGCTATTCCTTTATGGACGGTCCTTCTGTTTGATTTCTTGTCATCTCCGGATGTCCACGTTTTTTGATGAAATGGCAACTTGATCCTTCATGGACTCGAACAAACTATTAAGCTCCCTAACCCAAGGAACATTGTTTTGTCAAATGATGTATACATCCTTCAAATTTAAACACATACACTTGATTGTTTTTTATTGACCAATGGGCCAAATAGACAGAAGGTAGACTTCTAATGGGCCCAACATGCCTTGGGTGTTAGGTTGACTTAGTTCAAAATGCGCTAAATTCAGGATTTGATTTCGCTCTAGTTGACTAAGAGTGACTTTTGAAAGACTGGGAACCCAAGCGGACAACTTAGGCTGGAACTCATGACAACCAGTGGACGCATGACGAACCAATAAATTGCCGATCATTCCGGAAAAGGGTTGAGTATAAAAATACCCGGCCGCGATTTCGCAAAATCATTCTTTAATATACTATACATACATGTCGGAAAATGTCATGAATGCAATGACAGTTTATATACAGTTTAAACAAATAATGAATAAATAATAAGTATAATATACAAATAATCAACAAAATATACAAGATATAATGAATAACACAATAAAAGAATAACTCCTCAATTTGAAAAAATGACCTCATAATGGTTAGAACCTCTATATCCCCAGTGGAGTCACCATTTTGTTTACATCCCTACTTTATTCAAATAAGGAGAAACATCGTGGTGACTCAAAAAATAATCAATTAATTCAATGTTAAAAGAATTTAAAGAATAAACAAATTTTAAAGGAGTCGCCAATTAAATTTTAGGAAAAACTAGGAAACCAATTTAAAAATGTATACGAAACCATTAGATTCTAGGTAAGGGGTTCAAGTGATTCTGAAGGGAAGGTGTTAGGCATCCTTCAAAATCCACAAATGTGGTTCCCGACTAAATTCATTTTTTCAAATTGAGGAGGAGATAAAATAGTATACAAGTATAACAAACATACGATATGCACAAATAATAAAACAAAATAATAATAGTAAAACAGCCTAAGGTTTACCTAACATCGATAATATACATAATTAAACATATTCGAACTCCATTGGAATAGCTTCAATGGGAAGCAACTTCGGGGTACCTGTAAAGACACTTAGTAAAAGTATTAGTTATAAATAAATATGAATAAAAATAAATGAAATAAATAAAAAACTTAAAATAAAAATCGGTCTTATTAACATGGGAGGCCTTGGAAATCGACGGTAATTTCTTCATCGGCCAATTTTAACATACAAAAATATGAACTTAAACTAAAATTTCCGTCTTTTAAAGTGGGTAGGTCTCGAAAACCGACGGTAAGATTTTTTTCATTAGCCAATTTTAACTTTAATTGAACATAATCATATAAAAGTAATAAATTGCAAGGCAACATACAACCTCTTAAAGATAATAAAATAAATTAGCAACAATAATCACTGATAACAAATAATTGATGAAAATGTTCATCACTATATACGATTCATTTGAATAATAATAATAATAATAAATAATAATAACAAAGATTTGACCAAAGATTCTAGAAAAAAAAATACACAAACAGTAAATCAAAAGCAACTACACACAAACAAAAATAATGCAATAACGAATAAATAAAGAAAATATAAACTCAAAGTAATTGATAAACTAAAAATAAAATAAAAGTAAAACAATTATATACTTATGCAGTGAAATAAGAACAAAACTAATCTTAAATAAAACAAGTAAATCACAAATCCGATCCATACTTACAAGAGTAAAAAAATATTCAAAGTCAAATAAGAAATATAACATCAAAACGTTCCCGAAAGTTCACTGGGCAATTTTAATGACATAGAAGAAAAACCCAAAATAAGAAAAGTGGTCAAACCAGTCCCAATATAACACTAACTAGGAAAATTAACAACAAAGAATTGATCGATAACTTAAACATGAGTAAAAGCATAAAATAAAGTTGTTCGAAGTTCAAACCTCCGTTGTTAGTTGGCTTGCTCTGGTGGTGGAGTCCTCTAGTTCTCGACCTCGTAGCTGGGAGCTGATAATCAAATATGGTTTGCTGTTCCCCGGAGCAACAATTTTGAGCCAAAACTACCTATAAAAATAGAAGAAAACGTAAAAGGGGAAAAGGAAAGGGGTTGACAGCGTCTTGATGGCATTTTGGTGGTGGTGTTCGCTGTAGCAGTGAAAGGAAGAAAGGGAAAGGGGTTTTGGTGTCGATTTCTGGTGGTTGTGTGCGTCTGTAGTTGGAGTGATGGTAGCTGATTTTTTCTGATCGTTTTTCGATGGGTTTTTGGTATTGGAAGAACGATTGTTTCGCCCGGCAAAAAGAGGTGAACGGAGGTGGTTTGGAGTTGAATCTGGGTGGAGTGGTGACCGAAAAATAATGAAGGGTGAAACCCTTTGTGAATAAAACTTTGAAACCCTAATCTAAAAAATATTTTCAGCACCCTTGACTTAATGAATAAACTGTTGTTTATATAGAAAATCGAAAATTACCTATAATACAATATTTTCTCTTGAAACCGTTGGTCAAAATTATTAGTAAATAAAATATCTGTGTATATGAAATTTTATCCATATTGAATAAATTTCTAGATTGACAAAATATCAAAATGTATATTAACAAATGTAACGAATAAAGTAAATATTAAAAATTATATTGAACGTAACTAATGACATGTAAAAAATGCAATTTAACATAAATAATGATTTAATTAAAATGAACAAATATTTGAACGTAGTCAACCAGTTAAAATAAAAATCATGTAATTAAAATTAACTAATAAAAAATTCTGAAATTTTGACAAATAAGGATAAATATTGATAAACTTATTTAAAATTATAAAAAAAAATGTATTTTAAATTATTAAATAAATAAAACTTAAAAGTCACGAATTTTGAAAATGTTAGGCCAAAATTGGGTGTCAACAAGCAATAAGATAGCATGCTAGTTAGAATACTCATGCGTATTTTCTTGTCATACATTTATGATAAGTGTTTATGTGTCATAAAAAGAATACTATGTATTAAATATGACTTGAAATTCTTAAAATACTTTGACGTTAATATCTATTGAAACTAGTAACAAATATTGTAGAATAATGAAAAAATATATTAAATTTGTCGTTTCAATACTTCATAAGTTTACATGCTTTTGTAACATTCCATATTCGTGCATATAATATATTTTATACTTATCTTTAATCATTTGAAACATTAATTTATCTTTTATTATAAAGAAATCACCATCATGTTATTAACTCAATTATTTTATTATAGTTTCATCATATTGAATTTGTCAAAGCTTGAATTTGTGGCACTTGACATTTCTAGAAAGAACTATTTGTCATAGTTTCTTGATGCTGAAATTCACCTTGACGCTAAGGGCCTTGGTGATACTATATAGAAGGAAACGAAGCATCAAGTCAGGATAAAGCGAAGGCTATGATTTTCCTTCGTCATCATCTTGATGAAAGCCTGAAGGTTGAGTACTTGACAGTAAAATATCCACTTGGATTGTGAATAGGTTTTAAAGGAAGGTATGACCACCTCATGGTAACGGTATTGCAGAGCTCGTTATGAGTGGAAACACTTACAGTTTCAAGATTATAAACTATAATTGAGTATAACTCTATTGTATTTAGAATCACTTCCTAATTGAAATTATGTGGGAAAATTATAAAAGATGAGAACATGTTGAAAAAACACACTAGCTATTTTCTATACATCTAATGTGATACTACAACAACAATACCGTGAAAAGGGTTTTCAGAAATACTCTGAATTGATCTCATGTCTTCTGGTGGCTGAGCAACATAATACCTTTTTAATGAGAAATCATGAAGTCTATTCCACTGTAACTGCATATCAGGAACACACGGAGTAAAAGCACACATCAAGTCTGAAATAAGACAAAATAATCGGGGTCATGATAATGTGTGGGCGTGATAAAGGCAAAAGACGATATAATAATCATCGGCCATAACAAAAGGAAGAACAATATGGGTTCTCAAAATAATCTTTCAAAATGCAAGAGCGATTACTGTCATCGTTGTGGCCTTAAAGGTCACTGAAAAAATCAATGTTGGGCACCTGAGCATTTTGCCAAGTTATATCAAAATTCCTTCAAAAGAAAAGAAAATAAAGGTGGTGCCTCATTTTCTAATGTCCCGGTGGAGTCACGTTTGACTCTCAAAGATGACGCTCATGCATGCTATTCTCAAAAATATGATGAGAATGTTGAGACAAATTTAGCATTGAAAGATGATGCTTTTGATGGGCTCGATGATATTACTCATCTAGAAGCTGATGACTTCTTTGGGGATCGCAACTGAAGATTGATCATTGAACTGGAAAATAAATAATGTTGTTATATGTTTTTAATGTCTTACTTAAAGTTGAAGTACTTAAATTTTCTTTTGTTAGTTTGTTTCGTACTTCTTATTATGTATTTTTATTTTATGAAGATGAATAAAAAGTTTTAGTCTTCAGTTGGATCCAAGATGAGTAATGGAGATATGTGTCTTCTGGACAGTGCCACAACTCATACAATACTAAGAGAAAATAAATATTTCTCTCACTTGGTTATGAAAAGGGCATATGTTAATACAATATCCAATAATACACAATTGATTGATGGCTCTGAAAGAGCGGCCTTATTACTACCTAGAGGAACATTATTGGTAATGGATAATGCATTGTATTGTATTGTAGTAAGTCTCAAAGAAACTTGTTAAGTTTCAAGTTTATTCGCCAATATGGCTATCATGTTGAGACTGTGAATGAAGGAAATGTGGAATACCTTTATATTACTATAATAAATGTGGAGAAGAAAACTTAGCATCAAAAATTGACTGCAATTTCTTCTGGGTTGTACCATACAAATATTGATACGGTTGAATCACATGTTGTAGTAAATAAAAAATTTACTGATTCTTATAGTTTTTTCATTTGGCATGACCGATTGGGCCATCCCGACTATAATATGATGTGCAGTATATGAGAATTTGCATGGGCATACTTTGAAGAACCAAAATGTTCTTCAATCAAAGAAATTCATTTGTGCTGCTTGTTCTCAAGGAAAGTTGGTTATCAAACCACCACCGGCTAGTACACTTGAAAAAACAAATAAATTTAGTGTTCTTAAGAGGCTCCTTATCTTCTTTTTCTATGAAAAATTATTACATGGAAATTATCAATATGATTAATGAGTGTGAATATTATAAAATGAATATAATTTTTCCCTATAATTCATTGAGACAATGAAAGTCAAGACCAGCTGCGAGTTGACTTGAAGTCAATCTTCATATTGTATATAAGGAGAAACTTCACCTGTTATTTAATTTCCTGTCCCATATTAGAATTTCATACTGTCCAAATTGTTGTTGCTGAATTCTTTATTGGTTTCACATTATGTGTTGGTGCTCGAATAAATATGAAAACTATATTGTAGGACCTATTTCTGAAGTAGACACTTTTAATAGATTTTCTTTTTCAATTTCTAAGATTTAAATTTGAGACCTTTAGTGTAGTGACTACAACTTTTTATCCTTCAACTATTCATAAATTTGATTTTGCTCCTTTGTACTATTTCAATAAACATATTTAACTTTGAATTACATAAGAAATAGTATTTTATGTATGCGAAAATTAAAAATATTGTTTCAACTATATGTAACACTAATTTAAAACATTACCAAATATCAAAAGTTATTTCTAGGTTGATAAAGAATGTACTACAATTCATATATATCGTTTCATCATGACATTGTCACTTGGATGAACATTAAAAAAAAGTCTTACACAATTTTGCAAGTTTCATATTAAAATTAGAATTTCCACTAAGAAAATTCAAAATATAGCGAAATAAACACAGATCAACTCTTTGAATCACAAGAAAAATAGAATAAAATCATTCCAAATTAAGGGGATGAAATTTTTTCATGTGGGCAAAAGTTGAGCTCTACAAAAGGGACACTATCAAGACCCGAGTCTACACCCTGGACGTGGCCGGCACTCAAGAACCATTGTTGGTCCTAAAGTGAACCCTCATCCTAGCTGACTACAAGCGGAAGACTAGCTTAAGCATGCAAAAGACCCTAAACCCTAAATTCAAATACTTAACTTTAAGATAATCTGAACAATACTGAATAGATAACTCTAAATAAAAATAATATTTTCAACTCGCCATAAATAGGCAACTTAAGTCTTTAAAACATTTAATAAAATAAATGAACAGACTTCTGAAACTCTATTGTCTATCTATGAAGCCTTTAACTGACAAAGATGGAAGTTGGGACAAGACCTACGACATCCTAACAATTGATATAACTGAAAGTAAAAGTGGAACCCTTCGGAAGAAAGGAGGCTCACCATAGCTAACTCGAACTGCATGTGGTATCAACGAAACAACTGTTGATGTTCCTGAGTACCTGTATCTGCATCATGAAACTATGCAGGCCAAATGACTGAGTACATGGAACGTACGAGCATGTAAGGGAAATTCTAAAGCATAACATGAGCTTGAACTTGATAAAAAGGAAACATAATTACCTCTTCTCAACTCACTCAACTAAACTCAACTCAAGAATAAGATACTCAACTCAACTCAAAGATACTCAACTCAAGATACTTAACTGAAGATACTCAACTCTGGATACTCAACTCAAGATAAAGCAATAATGAAAGATGCAATATATGGAAAGCTTTTAAAACAGTAAATAGCAACTCAATGTATTGAAGAATACAATAACAACTCAATTTGTATATAAAAAAATATAATATAACTTTGTGGGAGATTCTCTAACCGACAACCATCACTATGAGCTATGTGATGATACATGTCTTGCCCACGCTGCCAGAACTGTCTTATACTTTGCCAGGGCATAAGACCTCTTAACTAAGTGGATCCACTAGTCTATGCTAAAAAGCATTAAGGAATCATCTAAAAAGTATAACCTTTTCTACCCACGTTGGCTACATGGTTTATGGGGGCTGTGAGTTGTATGAACTCTCCCCCATATCGGTGCTCAATACTACTCCCAAAATATACTCAGTTCATATGTTTAAAAACATAACTCTTTCTGTGGTTTGAGATTATTACTCAACATCGTTTTCTAAAAAGAGATGTTACTCAAACTGCTCAAAACTCTTTTGGAAATCTCAGTTTCCTCCTCTTTTAAATGTGAAAACATTTACTCTTGGGAATACTTATTTCTCATATATCATTTTAAAGAAAATGAACCCGACTCAACTCTTTCTCAACTCAAGTGCTCAAGTCTTAAAAACAAGTTTAGAAAATTTTGTTAAAGACTTCTCAGAATAAAGTTCATGCCGAATTATGGACGTGAACGACTCAATTCAAGGTTTTCAATAACCATACATAGAACTTAATACTCGAGACTCAACAACTCAGAACTCAAGAACTTCAATGGTAATACTCGTTTCAAGAATACTCAACTCAGAGGGTTCATGCGGAATTATGGGCATGAACAAATCTCAACTCAAGGACTTCATGATACTTCTCATCTCCAGACTGCTCGACTTATAAGGCTTATGCGGAATTATGGGCATGAACAACTCAACTCAAGGACTTCATGATACTACTCATCTCATGCGGAATTATGGTCATAAACAACTCAACTCAAAGACTTTGTGGGTAACATGTAATAGTCCCATGATTAGGAATAAAATCTCAAAAGGGTTAGGAACTCAATGACTTAGAACTTGAGGATACTACTCCTCTCAAAGATACTCAACTTATGGAGTTCATGCGATATTTATGGCCATGAACGACTCGACTCAAGGGTCTACATAACAATATGGAACTCATGTATATGACTCTTGTCATTCTCATACTTTCTTCCTCAAAATTTAGCTCAAATCCATAGTTGATCTCAAAGTATTCACAATTGAACTCAAAGACTTTCTTGAACTCTACTCTTAACTCTCTCTTGAATGTGAATTATGAATTCAAGAGTTATGGTTCATGATATGAAGGATCTTGTGATGATAAAGTAGACTCATGAATACATTCTCATACTCACTTGCTCGAGTCTTGAAACAAGTTATTTGAAATTGTAGAAGACTCATCAAAAAGACTCAAAGGGACTTCTCAAAAGACTTGAAAGAACTCTCAAGATTTAACTCTTAGCTCTATCTTGAATTTGAATTATGAATTCAAGGTTATGATTTGTGATAAGAAGGATATCGTAATGATGAAATGAGGTTTAGATAGTTAATCATGAGAAACGGTTGAAAAATACTGCCTGGGGAGCAAGTCCGTGATACGGAGATGAATTATAATGTTTGGTCGAAAATAATATTTGAGACAATGGGGTTCGCGATCTCTCCACGATGCGGAGAGAAAAAAGTTCACTTCTAAGGAACAAGTCGCGGCCCTGGTACCTGTTTTCTGTCCGACTTTTTCTTCCTCGCTTTCTAACCCTAATTTACCTAAATTCAATTCTTTTTCTCAATTTCTCTTTAGATTCAGATACCAACTACACGTACACAAGAATATAATCAAACAAAAATCTAAAATCAACATGATTTACTTAAGAACTCATCAATCTCATCTAAACTCAAGAACGAAAGCCAATTTCAAGAACATAATTCAAGAACACCAAACTTTCAACTTTCTAGAACGAAGTTCACTGAAATTAACATGATTGGCGTGTGGGTGAAAAAACCCAACACTATTGAAGCTTACATACCTCTTAGGGATCAAACCTATGGCGAAAATCCGCAACAAAACTCAAGAACCTCGATGAACGTTTTGATCCTTTCCTTTTTTCTCCTTTTTTCTCTTCTTTTCTCTTCTTGAACTCTCAACTAAAACCCTAGGCGTATATTAGGATTATAAAACTGAACCTAATCGGATTAGACCCTTAAAACCTTACTAAAATGAATTAAATCTGATTGGGTAAGGAAAAGATCAAAATACCCCTTACTATTTTTGGGTAACTTTCCTTATTTGGACAACTCAACTTCAAACGGGCATATCTCCCTCATACGAGCTTGAAATTTAGCAAACTCGATGGCATTGGAAAGATAATTCAAAGACCTTTCATTTGATATCTTATAGTCCACCAAACTCATCATGTAATGAAGGTTATAGTCGTTTGAAGTTGACCCAAAACTTAAAGGAACTTAGGAATGATTTGAATGAACTCTCTTTAGTTTTTCTTGGAGCTCAAGGTGCTACATCTAGTGACCCTAACACTTAGGAAAATTTTAAATTCCTTGGTGAAATCTTACTCACTACGAAGAACGGTTCGAGTCTTAGCTCAAAATTTTTCGAGGGTGTTACAGACATGGTATCTTCCTCATCAACCACTTCTTGATGCATTCAATATGAAACTCATGACCACATTAAAGTGCGTCAATGTATCTTCATCTCTATATTTGAGTAAGCAAATAGCGCATGTTTCTTGTTGCTCAAGAATAATATCATCACTTATATTCATAGTTGAAACATGATAAGTTCTTTTTTCAAATATTCAGACACGTTCTCATCATCATCATCATCATCGTCGTCGTCGTTGTCATCGTCCGAAAAATTCATTATAATTTTCTTCATCATCATCAACTTCATTAAGAATCGATTGGCGGGAGGCACTTGAACAATTTTGTTATAAATATTCAGGTGCACCCAAAACGTATCATTATAGTCTAACACAATGGGAGTAATAACCAATAAAGGGAACATATGAACATGTGAAAAAATGACATATATGACGGAATAGACAACTGAAGCAAGTCGGCAAAATATGGGCAGATTGTATATCCAACATATAAATATATGTACCATGTGTAATCTAGGTTACGTGCATGCTAATACTTGGTAGATTAAGCACGTACATTTAGTAATAAACTCATATTAGAGTACTCACTTTAATGCTCTAGGGAGTAGGAACTGCAACTATGTATCAGCCACTAACAAGGGCACTTAGAAAGCTTACTTTGTAATACAAGTGTTGGATTCATGCCAAAGAAATAGGAAATCAAATAGAGTTCAAATCTTTTGGCTGAATGTTAAATGTCTTCACTTGATATGTGCTTCAATTTGAGATGTCAAAATCCTTACTGAGTCATTATAAGCTCCTAAGTATTACGTTGGTGTCACATTTGCTTCCCATGTCATTGTTATTATCGTAAGTCCATATTCATATGTCCTCTGCTACTGGTCCATAGTTCCAAATTTCAACAATGATTATGACCACCAAAACAACAATCTCAAAAGAGTTATGATCATCAAAAGAGCAATCTCAAAAGAGTTATGAACATCAAAATAACAATCTCAAATATTAAAGAATCTAAGTGAGGCAATCTGTATAATTATGGGTGGCAGCCCAGGGGCAAATGCCTAGCATGGGTCGATCCTAATTGGTATAGAAGGGTGGCAGCTCAAGGGTGAAAGCCTCGCCTAGCATGGGCCGATCTCAATTTGTGGAATTATGAGGACAGCATCCCAGGGGTTAAAATGCCTAGCATGAGTCATCCTCTTCTACCACTGATCAACTGGTCATTTGTATCATATGTCTTATAAATATTATAATGCACAAAAAAGTAAAGAAAAAAATGTAACATACACGATTCCACAAGTATAAGCAGAGATGGTCTCTAATCTTTATCTATTGGTTTTTGGTTTCACTTGAGCTCTCATTTTACATATGGTTGTATTATGCCTTACATATTCAGTACATTCTTTCGTACTGACGTCCCTTATTGGGAATGCTCAATTTGCTGCTGCCATGCGGTAATATTGTAGGAGGACTTTATTGATCGTGAGACATAATATTGTTACTAATATCTTCAAGAAAAAATAATAATCTATTAAAGAAAAGGACATAAGTTAGAGAATTGGGAGTTCAATTAGGTTAATTAATATATCCTAATTATAGGATGAAATAATTATTTTTGAGTTGGATTAGGATTGGGGCAATATTTTTATTTTTGCCCAATATTTTTTATTTTTTTCTGGTTTTATCCCCACGTTTCCTTTCTCAATCTAATTCTATCTACACATGAAGTTTTTTTTAAAGTATAGTAGTAGCACTCCTTCCCTCTATATTTACTTGTTCATATAATATATCAAATAAAAATAATATTTTTTGAAAATATTTTGAAAAATTTCATTGATGAATCAACCCATTTTTTAGATGGATTGAAATGAGTTGGCCTAAGTTTAGTGTATATATTTTTGAGGAAATTTCATGAATAGTTTTAGTAGATTTGATGTGTTTTATAGTTATTTTGCAGGAAAAAAAATAAGATTTGATGACTATGTTTTGAAAAGCAGATAGTGCATGCAAAAATTTACTATCTACGAGCTATTATACGAATTGTGATTTGATCCATGAGCCATATATTATAGTCATATTTGAGATTAAAAAAATTGTAAAAAAAAAACAGAGTGTTACGAATGAGCAGTACAACCCATAAAAGTTTCTACGATTTTGAGAATGAATTTGTGGTTGAGATTCAGAGAAGGATCACAAAAGTTGATTTGTACGAGGGAGGAGTACGATTTATAGAAGTCTCCCCCTCCCATTTGGATATGTTAAACTAGATTTGATTTTTGCCCCGTTTGGGCATGAAAACATTTTTTCCTGCTTTCTTGTTTTTTATAGCACACGGGGCTCATTTTAAATACTTAATAACTAATATTACATGCTATGGTTGGTAAGAATAGGGACTAGCGATTTTAAACACTTGGGGAATGAAGGCAAAAAGAGGGCTTTGGTTTCTATCTCACTTTGCCCGCTATAGTGACTGGCACATCGCTATAGTGGTTGCTGTTATAGTGGGAGCACTGTAGCGTCTCAGTCCCTCTATGGTGACCCCAACGAGCTCAGTCCAGAAATTTCAAAATTAAGCAATGTCCCCCATTACATAGTCATATTAACTCATGCAACACAACTATTATTAATAAAATAATTTTCAAGATCGTTTCCAGTCATGTATAATACATGCTTTACATCATGACCTTGAATATAACCCCAAAATCAAACCCAACATACATCATAAGAACTTACCTCATATGATCACAAAATTTTAGGACTGGAATACACACAAAACACGATCATTTAAACACATAGCAATTCATCATTCAATAATCACACTTAATCAGGTTACAATTTTTCCTTGTCCACAATTTCACAGAAATCTAAGCAATTATGTTTCACACATTGCAGTTATTCAAGCAATGCAATGCACATAATAACAATCATTAAGCTTTATCACAAAATTAATCAGGTTCATTACATTCTATTCGCATCATGAATGACCACTAACTAACCATCCATGCATTCACATGACCCTTAAGGCCAGATACCAATTAGAACCTTCCTGATTCCAACTTTGATTATTGTTGTCCCTTTGGCCGCGACAACGACATCCAATTACTTCGTCGAGATACCAATTGCACTCAACCCATACAACAAGTAACATATTGCATGAAAGGAGTGAAGATGTGAGACAACTTCCTAGAATGCCTCGTTGCCCCCTATAGATTAAATGTGGATGTCAACACACCAATCCTCAGGATTCTATTCGGCGTTTTTTCTTGTAATGGAAGACCGGTAACCTGAGTTCCGATACCAAATTGTCACAACCCAATCCATCAAGCGATGTGGGCACCTACACTAGCACCTAGATAATAGAACCCTTACAACCCAATTTTAAAATGGACGATGCAAAAATTAGTAAAACATCAAAAATCTCTTTAATAAGTTGGAATAATTATGAAAACTTAAGTACACAAATCATCTTTCACAATTAATCGAAAGGCTCTCCCAAATAACTAGTGTAAATAGGTATATGAGCTATAAAGAGAGTACAAAATAAAGCAAATAGATAAAGCTCCCACCATAAGGAAAAAGGGAGTAGAAGTTGTCGAAGAATTACCATTGTCTTCACCTATGAGACATCACTAATCCTGCAACCAGACTATACCAAGTGGCATAACAAGAATAGTATCAGTACAAACAACACGTACTAGTAGGCATCATCGGTTGATCCGAATCCATCAACTAATATAAAGTAGACAATTTGAAGAAACCATGCAATATAAAGGTTACACCACCCAAGTCTTTATCCACATGCTCCAGGTATAATGGCCATAACCTAGTACACTTTGACCCTAACTTCCTACCTCATTCCACTGACAACTCTACCATTAACCATTCAACCCTCTTACCACTCTAAGACTTCTCAAACCTACCATTTTATGACACCCTAAGGCTTTACAAGCCTACATGTTATGACACTCTAAGGTTCCCATGCCTCTACCTTGATGAGATATATCCTAGAACACTTTAACAGACACACATAGTTCATGTAAATCAACTAAGAACAAGACTCATGATCATCAGCTTGACCTAACTAAATGCATGAAATATGTCCCACATGACCACACATGAACCCATGCCTTAGTCTAACTCACATTTCCAGTAACCCGAATGACTGATGGATCCTCTAAGATCTAGTCCACTGTGTTTAACATGCAATTCTAGTCTACATAAGAACCATCCCAACATTTAAACACAACATTCCGGCCACTCAAGATCCAACATGTGATCAATATAACACATTCCATAAAACTGGTCCTCTCATGGAACCACACACAAACTATTAATGTACAATGTACATACATGGTACCCGAGCCAACCATCAATAACAAACATCATGCACAATCATAATAATAATGAACAACAACGGTTGAAATCACCAGCAAATAAATAGGTTCATTGAGATTATCCACATGATGTCATTTCACATTAGCCTTTTCGTTTTCCTCACATGTATTACACAAGTAATACTATACAACAATTAACATGCACACATTACATAACTTGGAAACCAAACAACCATCACCTACCCGAAGGATTCCTCCCCGAGTATTTCCTTATCACAATCTGATTACCCAAAATTTCCTTCCTAGGATCACACCCAACAACCATCATAATGCCCACAATAACTAATTCACGTCCATCATCATCCTAAACCCCAGCTAACAACACATTCAACCATTTAGACTCCGTGTTCGAAGGCCTATGCATAAATCCCTCAACACTCTACAAAGTATTATATGAGTAAATACAGGTCTAACTACTCAGTTAAGTAAATCTAGTCTACTTGGACGCCAAACAACTGTTGAAGGACTCAAAACACAAGCTTATGGCTCGGGGGGGGGGGCATCCTAACGAACATAGATCGGGAATCCTTGAGTTTTAACCTTCCTTGCGCTGAAATATCTTCCCTCCATATCCTTGAGAACATTACTTGTGAAAAAGTTTAAATTATTGAATTCACCCATTTAAATTGATTAAAATTATGTTCAACCTAAATTATCCAAATGTTTTCTAATAGAGCGATAGAGGATGTGATTAATATCTTAAGATAGAAGTAAAGAGGCTTCCTCATTCATAATTAAGTTTAAAAGTGATTACAACATGACATAGTAAAGAGGCTTCCTCATTCATAATTAAGTTTAAAAGTGATTACAACATGACATTCTCAATCTCATAGATATAATAATCACACCAATACAATTTATTTTTCATATAGAAAAAAAGTTTTTTATGCTCCACACTAGCATATGATTTTTGATGTGTACCATGAAGCACAAAGAACATAAAACCCAAAGTCTATAAAGATAAGTATGGCTAGAAGGCCATAGAAGCAATCAAGTCTACCATTGTTAATACTCTCACCTACCCATCCATTATTAATATTTGTGGTGGTCACCTTCTTAACAATGGATATCAAGAGACTACTAAAGAAGAAACCAAGTGCCATAGTAGTAAGGAAGAGGCCAGTGCTCATTGTTTTCATTCCTTTAGGTGATTGTGTGATGAATAAATCCAATTGTCCTGTATACATGAAGCCCACTCCTGCACCTACCAAAAAGAACTGTGGGATCAACAAAAAGACACTTATTGGTAAGTTGTTAGATGTCTCTTCATTTGCTTTTGCAATTGATAGTCGTTTAACTTCTATTATTGATGCAACACCCATACCCAAACAAGATAGAAATAGACCTATTCCTATCTTTTGTAAACTTGTGAAACCTGCAAAAAATAAACATAAAATCATGAAGAAATTCTTGCATTTTGATGAAATTAGTTTTTACTATAGATTGATAATAATATTGTCTATGTAAAACAATGATACTCCCTC
>JAJOOE010002202.1:0-30979 GCA_036250405.1 Solanum raphanifolium
CCCCCCCCCCCCCCCCCCCCCCCCCCCCCCCCCCCCCCCCCCCCCCCCCCCCCCCCCCCCCCCCCCCCCCCCCCCCCCCCCCCCCCCCCCCAAGACCATTTCTCTAGTTTATATGTTAAATTTAATATACAAATATATTTTATAAATTATTTTTCATATACATGAAAAAAAATTAGGCCACTAGACTTTGGGTCTTCAGTTGATTAGTTTTAGTTTTAACTTTTTAAAGGATACAATTAGTAGACTCATACATTCATAAATCATAACTAATTACCTATATTAATATTTACCTATATTAATATAATAATATTGATATATCAAATAATTAGTTTACGGCAAAACCTAACACACTACGTACTAGTTCTATTGAAAGTTATTACTAACAAAGTAATCAAAAATTAATCGGACCATATCGATTTCGAATAAAAACCAACATGGTTGAATTGATTTTAAAAAATCTAATTTTAGTTATGCATGGTAAAATAATCATAAAATTGGGATGATATTATTTTTTAAAATAATCTGCAGAACCATCTCATTAACCCCCTAGTTAAAATCAAGTTTTAAGAGCAGATTTATATTATGACTTTATTTTATTTGCATGTGAACCAAATTTGTGGGGCAACTAAATTTAACTCATGCATCATTTTTTTTTTTGTTTCACTCATAGACCAACACGTGATATCATTCACAAATATTTGTCTTTTATTGGCTTATTGCCATCAATGATATGTTTGTTTCTAATGGAGGGTATTGCTAGAATTAGTATAAAGTTTATAGCAAATTATTTTATTTTTTGAATCTTTTTAAAATAGAGTCCATGCTTAACAAAATCATTATTTATTATTTCTCTGAAAAAGTTGAATTTGTTATCTAAATTATTATCACTTATTTGTGAAAACAATTTCGATTATTCACGTAACATATATACCCTTTTGTTTGGTTATTGGTCAATAATAAATAAAAGACAATAATTGGACCATTTGTAGCCCCTTTAAAGAATTTCAACCATTGAAATTTTGAGCACGTTTTATTTATTATAAAATAAGACTTCATTATCTTTTTCTATTTTTCTTTTTGGAGACCCAAAAAGATTGGTGGTACATTAAAGCAGGAGAAAGAAAAAATATTTATTACTTTTCGGAGTTTATTTTTACTTGTTCA
The DNA here is from genome assembly GCA_036250405.1 of Solanum raphanifolium. Classification (NCBI taxonomy): domain Eukaryota; kingdom Viridiplantae; phylum Streptophyta; class Magnoliopsida; order Solanales; family Solanaceae; genus Solanum; species Solanum raphanifolium. Next base: position 1,165 of record JAJOOE010002202.1, read on the forward strand.
TTTTAATTTTCTTTTATATTTTAAAAAAAATAAAAATTAATATAAATATTTTATCACAATATCTTGACGAGTAATCTAAGATTTTGAGAAATAATTTGAGGAATACGTAATTAATCTTAATGGTAAAACTATGAAAAAGGATGCTCATTCCATTTCTTTTTAGTTGTCATGTTGCACTTTTAGAGAGTCAATTTGACTAATTTTCAAAGCTTAATTAGATTATATTCATTCGATATTATAAAATAAATTTTAGATATTCAAAAGTTACACATAAAGTACTATATATTGCAACTTTTTTCATATCAATATGATGAAAAAATACATCTTAAAATATTTATCAAAATTCATATCGTTTGACTCTCAAAAAGAAAACTATGACAACTAAAAAAGAATGGAAGAAATATGTTTTTCTCTTGAATGCTAAAAATGACAAATACTCCCTTCGTTCACTTTTATTTATCCGTCGTTTGTATGCCCATTAAAAATAATGATAAATATGAGTATAAGACTATATTAATACATATATAATGAAGAGGGTGGATGAGTCCATTCATTATTTATTGAGTTTCTAATTCCACACCTACTTGTCTTTGTGAAATATTTTTGTGGAGTCTTGTTCAATTCATAAACACGTGGAATTCATTTTCAATTGAGATCAATAAGAGGAACACATATTTTTATTAATCGAAATGATTATTTTCTAACTGTTAATTTTCACTTGACATCGTATCTCTAACTAATTATCTTTTATATAACATAATTTTATAAATAATTTTCACATGATTGATCAATTTACATAACTTAACTGTGAAAAATACGTCACATACTCCTGCCTTGTTTATATGCCTTGCTTTTCATAAATATTTAATGAAAATTAGGTAGTTTCCTTCGTTTCATATTAATTGACTTATATTGATCTGATATACACTTTAAAAAGAATTTAATTAAAAATATATTTAATAAATTAATCTTACTAATTATACTTAACTTTAAATTTAATTATTATAACTTTATACTTGTGAATTTTTGTTGTGTGTCAATTCATACATCTTATCATCATCCAAAAAAAATAAAAAAATTCTTCTTCTACTCAAATTTATGACTCAACAACACATCACTCACCCTTTAACTATCTCTCTTTATATAAATTAGAGAAAATGGTCTAAAACCCCTCAATCTATACCCGAAATCTCAACGACACACTTCAACTTTACGGGTGTCCTATTACCCCTGAACTTTATATTTCTCTATTGTCTACACACGTAAACGTTGACCTATCATAGGAGGTGTTCTCACCTCCCTTAGGCGCGTAAGGATGTATCTAAAACACATTATCTGCATTTTGGAATCCACGTGTAAGTCCAAATCAACCTAAAATTAAAGCTTTCAATTACAACTTGCATTTCTAAGCTTTTTTTCTCCCACAAATCTTCCATCTTCTTCCTTTCTTCTGCCATTAAAAAAGCTTGAAGTTTGGGAACGATTGTCTTTCATTTCAAAGCTTCAATGGTAACTTCCATTTCAAATCTTGAACCTTTAGAATTTCTAATCTTCTCTAAAAATAAATCGTTATTAGATTCAAGGTTCAAAGTTATTTTCCTCACTCATAAATATAAAATTGCAAAGTCACCTAGATCTAGCTATGGAGCTTGAGATTTCTTCTCCATGTCAATGCCCAAAATTAAGTTATTTCCCTCTTCAATTCATAAATATAGAACAACAACGTATGTACACCCATTCTTTTCACCTTCCTCCAACTCCTTCACCATTACATTTGAACTTGAAGATTTATTGATTTAGAAAATACCAATTTGCAAGATTCATTTTTTCATTTAAAGATCGATTTTATTTATTTTTTAAAAGATTACATCACATGATAAATGACATTGTTAAAATTATCTGGGTGGCGGAGCAAGTAATCTTGAAAAGAACAATTCTTGGGTCACTGTGACTTGCATTACTTGCTAAGAATAATGTAGAAGAAGAAGAAAAAAAGGTTGATATTCAATTGAAGAGTAGACATGTTATTGGTTATGTTTGGAATTGAGAATTTTAACCTAATTAAAAGAATAAGTTAAAAAAAAGTGGGGTCTACTGTATTTGAACTAAATAGGAAAATAAAATTGAAGAAAGTGGGCCCACCTAGCGCGTGTATACAAGCATATGTGTATATCTGGTAATGACAAAAGTTGAGCGTTTAAGGGTTATAAAATATCAAAAATAAAAGGTTCAGGGGGTAATAGGACACCCATAAAGTTAGAGTGTGTAGTTAGAATTTCGGGTATAGGTTGGAAGGTTTTAGACCATTTTCTCTAATATATATAAAGAGAGATAGTTAAAGGGTGAGTGATGTGTTGTTGAGTCATAAATTTGAGTAGAAGAAGAATTTTTATTTTATTTTTTTGGATGATGATAAGATGTATGAATTGACATGTATTTTGTATTTATCTATGTTGTTCGTATTCTTATATAACTTGAAAGATAGGGACCAAAGAGGTTTTTTTTTTTTAGGTCTTCGATTAATAAAATAAAATTGAAAAATTAATTTAAAAAATTTAACAGTTTCTACAACAAAATAATACAATAATTCAAGTATAAAAAACAACAAGTAATAACATACACATATAGAGGGAATATTTAATTTTTTTTAAATTGATGAATGCACGTACATCCTCAACCCACCATATGGATTCACCATGGCTATGGCTACTAGTATGAGCAAATAACAAGATAACATATTATTACTTAATGACCTTCCATCCTAATTTGTATCATATGCGGACTCATGTCTATTGCTCGTATAGTTTATCACAATATCAAGAGTAAAAATAACTATTTTTTTAGAAGGCAACACTACAACAATTTTGAAGAATCCAAACAACAGATCTTTATAATGCCAATTTTACTCGAAAGTTCTAATATGAAATATGAGTCTAGCATATGTCAAATGTGAATACCTTTTGAAGCCACCGATAAAACACCCAATAAAGAGATCCAATCTTAGAGTGAAATAAATACCATCACTTCGATCTTGTTCAACAATATCATCATGCAAACGTAGTAAAACAAGAAATGTTTCTTTCACCTTCATGTTTACCTACTACAATACCTGTTATGAATCAAGATCAACCTAATGTGGATACCAATGTCACACAAGTAGTTATTGGGTCGAGAACAAGCATTAGAGCCAGGTTAATTTGAGATCCGGGTTGAGTTGTGTGGTAACAACTCAAGTTACCACACAACGAGGATATATATTATAATCGTTGACAACACAATACAATTGAGAAATGGAAACAACAAGCAAGTAACCACTAGCGATCCTTACAACGAAACTCAAAATGCAAGATCATAAATTACGGAGATGGATAGAACGGGATGAGAAGCTTAGACTAAGAAAGGAGATGAGAGAAATCAAACTCTTTTCTTAACAATTTGCATAATCCCTAAATCACATATCACTACCCTTCCGTTCCATGTTCACTACTCAACTTGGATCCCAAATTAACCAAGCCCTATTGCTCATTCTCGACCCAATAACTACTTGTGTGTCCTTGATATCCACATTAGGTTGAACTTGATTCATAACAGTACCAGAGTGAATACGATCTCTACCAAACATATGCATAAATAAGATAGGAATAATAAATTTCATAGGCAAAGTAGCAATTTTATAAATCAAGAAAGTCTCTACTACTGCCTTTACTTTTCCACCATTTTCACCCCAAATTTATTCATAAAACTTGATGCATTTCTTTTCTCAAACATCCATAGTCCCTTGAGACAACTCCCTCATATGTTTTTTCTTATAAAATGGTAACATAACTCCGTCATATGTTTACCCATCAAATGACTGGCTCTAATTTGTAGAGTTCTTCAGCACCCATTCCACCAAAGTTGAAACACCAAAACCTGTGGCGTTTTTCTTTTTATCGCTCCAGACAGGACCAGCTAAGTCGATATGCATCCATTGGACCTTCTCATCAACAAACTGCAAAACGAAAACCAAATGTCATGTTTCTCGTCTCAAAGATCTATCCTTTTTTTAAACCTCCGAGTGACAGCAAATTGAAATGAAGTAGGAACAGCATGAGAGGACCAGAGGGAAAACTCTAACACAGAAGGATTATCACAAAGTTCCTAGTAACATACAACCGGTAGCTGTAAACGAAGGCCCTTAGCCTTTCTATAATGTCTTAAGTTCCCGTCCTTGTCACTTTTCTTTTGTTTATGATGTAAGAAGAAACTTTTGGCTCTACTAAACATAAGCTTGCATTGCTGCTAGAACAGAAAGTCCAGATCATTTTTATTCCTCCAAAAGTAGTAACTCCCTCAGTTTCGATTTGTTTGTGTTACTTTCCTTTATAGTATGTTTCAAAAAGAACGTCTCTGTCAAATTTTTTTGGCAATTCTTTAATTCTAACTTTTCACCTAACATATTTAAGACCGCAAGATTCAAAAGTTATTTTACTTTCTTAAACTCCGTACCAAGTCAAGTCAGTGCCAAGTCAAAACCAAACAAACAAATTGAATTGGAGGGAGTATAATTTTTGGAGGATTCGATGTAGCAGCATTTTTGGAGAGACTGAACAACATAGGTCTGCCTGTAAGAAGGCATCAAGCCAGAATTTTCATGGGATAACATAGTAAATTCTGTAAGTATATGACTAAAATAAATTACACGTCACTATTAGAGTGATCAGATGACTACCTGCTTCAGGAAGAGAGCAGCAGTTATCGCACCACCTTGACGACCTCCCGTGTTCACCATATCAGCCACTCCTGATTTCATAGAGTCCCAGTAACTATCCTCCATCGGCAACCTCCATAGTTTTTCACCGCTTACCTCAGAAGCTGCAACCACCTCCTTTGCTAGGTCATCGCTGGGTGTAAAAATACCTGTACAATATATCCAAATAAAGTTACAGTACATTAGAAATTCAGAGCTTATATATATGTCAGTCAAAAATTCACCGTAGCATCTTTCGTTATCCAACACGTGCATTTTGTGTCACAATTATTCTAGTGCAATCAAAGTAATACATGTATAAACTAGACGTTAAATGGTAAACTGATCATCACAACAGCATATCTAGTGCAATACCACAACTGGGGTCTGGGGAGGGTAGGATGAATGCAGACCTTACCCTACCTTTGTGGGCAGAGAGGTTGTTTCCGATAGACCCTCGGCTAAATGTTGACCATTATTCAACCATCACGTATACCAAAAAAGAAAAGAAAAGAAAAGAGGCACACACAAACATACCAGCAATTGAAGGTCCAAGAGCAACCACACAAGCACCAGTTAATGTTGCCAGATCAACTATCTGCATAACAATCAAACATCTCATTTAACACAAGCCAAGGTACTGAGTAAACCTCCAACTACTGTACAACCTTTCTTAGCAAGAGCAAAGCTTTGGAGATCAAAGCAGAGGATCTCATTACATCTTTATTACATATTAGGTTGGAAATCTGAAAGCTTCTTTTTGATAGCTACAACATCTAATTTTGGTAGGTTTTGGTTATTTAGGAAATAAAATTTTAGTTAAAAAATAATCTTGTTTCCATTGTGTCTTATTGCTCTAACTTTCTTAGTATCTGTGGCTTCATAGCCATGTCTATTTTAAGCATTTAACTGACCAATCATATTGATCGATACAGGAACATTGACCAATGAAAGCTCATAGGTTTCTGATCATGTATTCAAGGGGAACCTTTCACTTTTGGGTTGCAAAGTGGTAGGGGAAAGAAAAGGGAACATATTAGACTGTAAACAGTGTAAAGTGATCTCCGAAAGCGACAGATGCATTATGACAATGTTCAATTAATACCTTTTCTACACCTTGGTTACAGGCATATACCAACGCATCAGCAAGTGTGAGCCTACCCTCAGCATCAGTGTTGTTAACCTACCATAAATATGAAGGCACCAACAGAAACCACGAAACAGTCAAATAAAGCAAAACAGAAAATAAGCACCAGACTTGCATCATATTGGTCCTAAACTAATAGGTCAACAATCAAATAAAAGAAATCCTATCAAATATAACCAACAAAGTGCAATGTATCTAGTGTGAAAATGTCAAGATGGAAGTCTAAACCATCCACCTTTTGAAGGTTTTATTTCCAATATTTTGGCGGTCCAGGGAATAAGATGTATTCCTGAAGCTAGTGCATTTTCACATATGCCACGTGTCTGACCACTGAGAAGTATGATTGATACATGATAACTATACGGAGTAGTATTCATCTATAAGCTTATAATTGACAGATAGGGGACACTTTTCACTCACTCTAAAAGTTAAAATACCTCAATTATGCAGAAAATGGACAATCTTTCGACAAAAATAAAATAAGGAAACAACTTGAGTTATACAAAAACTAGAGAACTCATAAAACAAGTGTTTCGGTATATCCAAACACCCCAACCAATCACAAATACCACAAAATAAAAATGGATCCAATAGGAAAATTGATGAACAGTCTTCAAATGGAGCTTGTTGGGTAAGGGGAGTGAAGGACAGACCCAATTAAGTCAACCCCTAAAGGCCCCAAAAATGAGCTTACCTCAATTGTCTTCCCATTTGAAGCAGTGATAATGTCACCAGGCCTCATGCCTGTCCCACTGATCATATTCTCACAAGCTGCAACAATGAAATGCACCTGCAACATGGTAATTATTAGTTTGGAGAAAAGAGAATGATTGAATACACGCACATTGAGAAAATATATTTTTTTCTTGAATGATGATGAAGGACTCACCTCTACCCCAGCAGGCTTTATTTGACCAAGAGCTTTTGCTGCACCTAAAACAGCTGCAGCCCCTCCCATGTCAAACTTCATTAGCTCAATCGAACAACCAGGTCCAGTCTTGATGTTGTAGCCACCACTGGGAATGTGAAAAGAATTGTTCAAGAAATCATACCATAAGAATTAAAAAAAGTAGCAATAATAAAAGAAACAATATCACTGCAGCCAGGTCAGAAATCGATTTTCTATTTTCCAACTTATAGAAGATAGAATTACCTGTCAAAAGTTAATCCCTTTCCAACCAAGGCAATCTTCTTTTTTATTTCTCCACTACTAGGCTTATAAGACAAATGGATGAAATGAGCAGGATTTGCAGAAGCTGCAGCAACAGCTAAATAGGATCCCATTTTCAATTCTTTGCACTGCTCAACATCCAAGATGTTTGCAGAAAAGACATCACTATAGGTGGACGCAATCTTTTTGGCCTCTTCAGCAAGTACCGCTGAAGCAAAAAGTCGGCATGTTAATAGCTTGGTTATGGTCATGCTATTAAAAGGGACAACAAGGAAATGCATTGGAAGGTCACTAACCAGGGGTAAGTACATTGGCGGGTGCATTGACGAGCTCTCTGCCGAGTATAACACCTGCACAGACATCTGCAGCATACTTGATTTTCTTCTCTATCTCAGGTCCAGTCCCCAGTCCAAGAATATCCAAAGATTTCAACGTTGGTTTCTTTGACTCAGACTTAAACCTATTATCTTCAAATGTCCCCAGCACAGCTCCTACAACGTTCAAGAAAATCAACCAAGTTAGTTTCTCAATATGGTTCAATGAATTAAGCGAAGATCACGAAAATGGATACCAGTTGTTATGGCAGAGGCAGAGCTAAGCTTCGATTCTGCAGAGAGTCCATCCGTAGAAGCAAGAGCAATGGCAATATTACTAGCCTGAGCAGACTTGGCAGCTGCAGCAGCAGCCTCCCCTAAACTGCGATAAGCAGCAGTTGATGATGTTGATGAGCCAAGCCCAACTAGAGCAATCCTTTTTGAGCCAAGACCAGGAAGCCTCAGAATTGTGGATTGTCCAAACTTCCCACTAAAATCCTCCTCGAATGAAGCTTCAGACAATAAACCACTCAATTTGGAATCTAGCTTTTGCAATAGTGGATTCTGGAACTTAGAATTCCCGTCTCTAGCCAAGTCCTTCTCCGTGGCACCTACTGCAAGTATGTCTCCTTTCCATTCCACCAGATCAATCTCTTTAGCAGCAAATGAAATCTTTCATGTTCCAACAACAGAAAAAGGATTTAGTCTGGAAATTATAACACTTCCATATGTATAAACACAAGAATCAATGATTGGCTGCATGCTAAGGATGGAGCATTAAAAAAATTATCTACAGACTCTAAAAGATTTGATATGTTAGGATTATAGCCGCCCCCAGAAAAGAGTCCCAATCACAGAACTACTACTCGATCCCAAACTACTTGTTGTAACTTGTAAGCAATCTGCACCTTTATATCCATTCCACTATATAAACGCACGTTCTACTCCAAAAGGTCAATTCAAATAGAACATTGTGAGTTTTTTTATTCATGAGATAAATAACACTAATTTTGCATAAAACAATCATTAGCTATTCTAATATCAAACACATAACAAAGATAAACATGACTTTATAGGGTGTCACACTCAGAAGTCAGAATACGGACTCATCAAAAACAAGAGAAGAAAGAAGAGAAAGATAAGTTGTTCAAAAGGTTAAGTTTACAAAGATAAACATGAGAGTAAAGGGTATCACACTCATCCTTTATAGGCATAATACATAAAGAGACACTTAAATTTGGCCTCAATTGATTAGTAAGCACTCCAACTTTAAGAGTGCATATCTAGACACCTCTACTTGGTCTCAACTGACAACTAAACATTCCAACTCGTCCTCACTGTGTTTCGTGGACACCCGAGGCTGACGTGACACATAAATTTTAGAGGTGTCTGGAAGATCATTCCGTAAGTTGGAGCGTTCAACTGACATAGTGGAGACGAGTTGAGGTGTCTATAAGTGCACCCTCAAAGTTGGAGTGCCAACTTACCAACTGAGACCAAGATTGAGTGTTTTTATGTGTTATGCCTTTTTAATAACCGGTAAAGGGTATCACACTCATGAAAAATCCCAAGCAAATGAGAATCAAGAATCAAAAGTTAGTCCATTTATGCACATAATTTACAATGATAACCATGACAAACAAGGGTTTAACATATCAGAATGTGGACCCAAAACAATGAAGGATAAATAATAAGAAAAATCAATTCTTAATTCACAAAGATGAATTTCAAAGTTAATGGTATCACAAATCAGACACAAGAACCCTCAAAAACAAGAGCAGAATAATAAGAAATATCCTTTCTTTACACTGAATTCACAAACATAAAGATGAAAGTATACAGTATCACAAATCAGAATACAAACCACAAAAAACAAGAGAGAAAGAACATGAAAAATTAGTTATCTATGCACTGAATTCACACCAAAAAAATCCATTATTTGCACTGAATTCACAAAGGTAAAGATGAAATTATACAGTATCACAAATCAGAATCCAAACCCACAAAAAACAAGAGAAAAAGACCAAGAAAAATCAGTTCTATGCATTGAATTCACAACAACAAAAATTCATTCTTTGCACTGAATTATCAAAGACAAAGATGAAAGTATACATCATAACAAATCAAAATCCAAGCCCACAACTCACAAGAACAAGATAAGAAGTAAAAAAGAGCAAAGGGTCAAAAACACACCCCAACATATCACGAATTTTTCTAGTTTCATACCTAAACTATCATATATGTGTGAGTTTCCTACTTGAAACCTCAACTATCAGTTGTTCACTTTTTCCCTTTTCAATGATAGCTGAGGTATGTTTCAATAACCATTTGGTGATAATTCGGTAAGAACCCCAAAAATGGTCACAATTTAGGTATGTTTTCAATCTTTCACTCTATAAAAAATAATTCTTTGCACTGAATCACAAAACATGAAAGTAAACAGCATCACAAATCAGAATCCAAACAACAGAAACAAGAAAAAACAGTTCTATGCACTGAAATTCACCAAAAACAAAAAAAATCCATTCTTTGCACTGAATCACAAACATGGAAGTATACACTATCACAAATCAGAATCCAAACCACAAAAACAAGAAAAACCAGTTCTATGCACTGAATTCACCAAAAATATCAACAAAAATCCATTCTTCAACTGAATCCCCAAAGATAAAGATGAAATTACACAGTATCACAGATCAAGAATCCAAACCCCACAAATAAAATCAGAAATCAATCCAACCAACATAACAAAAAACCAATAAAAATCAAATCTTTTTGCAAAAATAAAACAAGAAATCACCTTAGGAGCATCACTTTGATTAGTATGAGTAAGACCAAGAGTATCACGAGCAATAGAATGAGCCATTCTTTTAGCTCTTCTTGAACACAAGGGTGTAACTGAAATTGAAAAAGACCAGATGGGACTAGATTGAAATTTAGTAAAAAATGAAGGGTATGAATGAAAAGATGAAGAAGATGAACAAGCCAATGCTGAAGAAACTCTCAGTGCGGCCATTGTTAATGGAATTTTGTGTGTATTTATATGTAGATAGAGAGACCTAAAGGGTCAGTGTGACTTGTTGTTGAGTGAGAAATTGAGAAGATAATGATGTATGCATTGACGTGTCTTTTTTGGGGTTTCGTAATTGGTATAATTCGAATTTCGAGAGTAAAAATTTTTAATTTTTTCAAAATAAAATTAATATAATTGAAAACTAATAAAAAGTATTAATTGATAATTCATAATATTTAAAAGATTTTGATCAAAGAGAATTTGTTTGAATTTCAAAATTTAAAAGGTGACGCATAAATTGAGATGGAGGGAATATTTAACAGTATTGTTCTTATCGTTGTTTTTCGATAGATTCTCTACTCTAAAAAGAAAATAATCCAAAAGATGAAGGTTAAAAAACACACCTAAAAAATCTCAAGTTTTTGAGTTTTCTACTTGAATTATCAGCGGTTTACTTTTTTTACCTGAAACTATTACCAACTACGTATTTATCAAAACATACCTCAATTATCAATTATTTTCTTTTTTCTATCTAAAATATCACTATTGTTCAAATAGAAAAAGTGAGCAACTAGTAGTTGAGGTGTGTTTAGATAAACATTTGGTGATAGTTCATGTAAAAAAACTCGCACGCTTGATAGTTTATGTATGAACTCGAAAACTTGAAATATTTTAGGTGTATATTTGACATTTCAGTCAAATGTAAATATAGAGAATAAACAAAGCATTATGAACAATAATAGCAATACAATAATACAATAATCGAAATATAAAAAACATATAATAACATAAATAGGAGAATATTTTTTTTTTAAAAAAACAACAACATTATGGCTATTAATATAAACAGACGAAACAATACATTATTTTCTATTAACTTTCTATCATAATTTACGACCTCCGCAACCTCGTGTCTTTTGCACCTATAGTTTTTCACAATATCAAGGTATATATTAAAACACTATATTATGAGTAAAAATAATCATATTATAACCCTATGCTTGGTCAAAAATGTAAATTCATTTCTCTAATGAATAAAGGGAATAAAATAATTAATTTCTTAAGTATGGGGAAATAGCTAGAGAATTTCAATGTTTATAAACCAAAAAATTAATTTAAATGTCATTATTTTTTTATGTGACAAACAAAATAATTGAAGAGTTAGTATTATTTCATCCAATCTTTAAAATATTAACATTATTTTTTAGACGACTTTCAAATGTTACATCAATACATTTTCTTCAAAAGTTTTTAGTCTAAATTTTTGTTGATCTTCTCTTCGATTCTTCTTTCGTTACATACGTTATATACATCATTTTCTTTAGGACTCAATATTTTTGCTGAGATTAATCCTATTACTATACTAAAGAATATGTTAGATATTAATATCATATTTGTTACAGCTCAAATCTATGATATATATTATTCATGTTTGCCTAATAAATCCCGCAAACGTCTTGAACTCGATTATGAAATAGTTCAAATAGTACAAGCATGTGTCATGAGTTTGGATTATTATAATTTTGAATTTCTCTTGTTGGTGCTAGTTGTAAGTCACTAATGATTTGTAATCTATCTATATATAAAAGGAGAAGAAAAAAGGACACATGTCAGCACCACAAAATTCAAAAAATAAATAAAAAAATCTTTTAAATATATATCTTAATTTAAACAAAAAGAAATTAATAAAAATGTGGATAAGAATGAATTTAAATTGCTAAACAGTTTCCACGAAAACTGTTTCGTTATTTTAATTTTTTAATTTTCTATTTTGAGATAAGATTTAAAAATATAAGGCAAATTATTTAATTATAATAATAATAATAATAATAATAATAATCTTCTATCTATATATAATAGGAGAGACAAAAGGTGTCACCCACCACAAAATTCAACACTTTCAAAATTCAAAAAATAAATAAAAAATCTTTTAAATATATTTCTTAAATTAAACAAAATTAAACTAATAATGATGTGGATAAGAATGAATTTAAATTGCTATGAAGTGTCCACGAAAACTGTTTCTCTATACTTAAAAAAGTAGAAAAGATTTTTTGAAATATTAAACGTTGTGCACAACCATTTTAAATAAATAAATAAATAAGAAAACTACCCACACATTAAAGAAAATCTGTTAAATGAAGATTTACTTTAGTTTTTAAAAAATAAATATGATTTTAAATGTGTTTTATTTTCAAATTAAGTAACTAAACACGTAATACTATTTTAGAAAAAATGGTAAAGTAGTTATTACTTTTTGAATTTGAATTTAAAGTGGTTACCTAAAACTATTCTACCCATTATATAAAGTCAATTACAAAATTAATTGATCTACTTTCTTCAAATGAGTAATGTTATTGGTTTAATTATTTACATTCTTCTTATCTTCATCTTTTTATAAAGTGAATAGGTAGATTTTTTAAAATCTAGCCGAAGAAAAATTAAATATATTTACAAATAAAAAAATGAAAATCCAAGAACAAGAAGAAGAAGAATATTTATCAAAGTGAGAATCCTCTGCAACTATTGATATTGTTGAATCTATAATGTTTTATTGTGATTTTTTAGTTCATTTCATTCAATTTGATTTGTTTCTATCATATTTTGTACTTAAATTCTTTAGGTCGAATGAGTTTCCTATAATTTTTTAATTTACATTCATAATTTTTGATGATTTTTAATGTGATCAATATTTTTTTACGATTATGTTATTTTTTATATAATTTTAGTGAAGTTATTCTAATACCTTTTTATGTTATCATTTTCTGTTAATTTTTTTTATTCAATCATGTATTCTAACATGTTTTTTAATATTTAATTATTAGTCATATCTTCACATTTATTAGAGTGTTAAATATATGCATTTCTAAATCGTATTTTTTATGGAATCATTAATATAATAGCATTGATATATGTGTAATATAATTTATTATCATAGTTTAAGTATGTTATCCCATTTTCTTATAGCTCTTTAATAATAGATTTGTCGGTGATAAAATATTAGAATGAACAAAAATATATTTAATTTTATTTGCAATTGTATGCTATTCTTTTAATTTAATTTTAGTGAAGTTAATCTAATACTTTTTAATTTTATTAATTCTGCTATTTTTTTATTCAATCATTTATGTGTAATGTTATTTGTTGACATATTTTCATTCTTCTTCATATTTTTTTTATGGGGAGGTTAGTTAGATTATTTGATGGCTAGCCGAAAAATATTTGAATATATTTGTAAATATAAAAGTGAAAGTTCAAGGAAAAGAATAACAGTATTTATCAAAGTGTATCATGTGCAAATGATGATATTATTAGATCTATAATGTAATATATATAGATATTTTATAATGTAATAAAATAAGTATAATGTCTCTGATTATGATCCGTTAGCATCTCTGAAATAGTTGAAGTTGTTACAAAAAATAATAGTATTGCATCGATTTGGCCAAGAATGACATTCATATTATTATTATTCTTTTCAGTTTTCTAAGTGAAAGTTGAGAGGTTTAAATAAAAAGATTTGTCAATTAAATTTGTGTTTTTTTAAGAGTATTATACTAATTATCATTAAAATAAAAAAAAATATTAATTAAAAATCTATATGCATCACAAAAAACCACGTGTCATTTTTAGGATAAAATTAGTTGTCATTGTAATTTTAAGTTATTGGTATTATTAAGTGCATAATACATTTTATTAGTTATTTTTAAGTATAAAATTATCACATTTTAAATATCCGCGCAACGCGCGGGCACGTATACTAGTTTAATCATAATCATTTAGTTCTATTTATTTTATTTTGTTTTAATTATCCAATTGGTCTAATTTATGCCTGACTTTGTAACCTCCAAAATTAGAGAGTTGACTTCTAGGAATAAAATGGTGCAATTTTGAGCTATAAGTATATATGAAAAAAAAAATTAGGATCGCTTTCTCTTGAATGTACTTCATACGGTGTGAATCTAAATTAGTCAAGATTTCATTATAAATATCGAACATCGGAAGATTTTTTTCTTGAAGAAACTCGAAATGTTTGAAGAAGAATATTTCGTTGACTTTATAATGGAGAAAAATATAAGTATATGTTAAGAATTATTGGGTGTATACTATATGTGATATTATCTAATGTATATATGCCACTATGATATATTATAATGTAATTATATGAAATACAAGCTATATGCCTTTTGTTATATAAAAATCATGCTTACAGGTGTGGACTAAACAAGATAAAATGTTTGTTGAGTGATTATATAATATATTTCACAAGATAGGTTAAGACGTACGATTTGTAAGTTAATTCTTTATTCAACTTATAATTGATTATTTCGTATCATTTCCTTGTATCTAACATCAGTATTAGTATTTGTTTTGTAAAGAAACGATAGGAAGCGCTTTACTGAAGACAATGAATGAACGAATATACCTAGCAAAATTTAAATTAATTGAATAAATACTTTAAATACAGAATGGTTAAATAAAAACATTATAATGTATCATATAGAGTATAGAGTTGACCCAACTTGATTAATTAAAATGTCAATATTGCTATTATTGAGTATATATTAAAACATACTCCATACTAAAAAGTGAAAAAAAGAAAAGAAAAGAGACAAGCTTGTCAAGTAATTAAGGGCCTTTGGGCCAAGCACATTCTTATAGAGCATAAAAGCTCTAATTCTATCAAAAGAAGATGTAATCTTTACGCAAATGGCCGATCAGATTTATAATTTATTTGTTTTAGTTGGTATTTATTGATTGCTTAAGTCAATTTTAAAAAAAATAGTATTTCTATCTTCACGAGATAAAAATAGAATTTACACACATACTATTCTTTTCAAACTCCACTCGTGGATTACACACGTTTAATATATATATATATTATTTCAAAAAATGGAATAGAGTTACAAGCTCACATCTCAAAAAAGATTGTAGAATTTCCTGACAAATTGACAACCAAATAGGAAATACAGCGATTTTTAGGTTGTCTTAATTATGCAGGAGAATTTATTCCTGATCTAGCGAAGAAAAGAACAATCTTATAAACCTTGCCAAAGGAAAAACTTATTTTTCAAAATTTGACTGTAAAAGTGGATTTTGGCAAATAAAATTGACAGAAGAATCCATCCCATTAACAGCGTTTAGTACGCCTAATGGACACTACGAATGAATAGTAATGCCTTTCGGATTGAAAAATGCCCCTCAAATTTTTCAAAGAAAGATGGACAAAATATTTTCCAAAAAAGATATGGAAAAGTGATGATACACATTTGTTGAAAACTAGAAAATTCCATTGCAGGATGCCATAGCTTAGATTGTCTATATATAGTAGAAAATATCTTTCAAAAAATAATAACCAAATAAAAAGAAAGAATCTTTTAAATGTCAGAATGAAAGTTGTACCGTGTAAATAGGGGAAAACATTTTTTTAAGCACACATTTAAACTTTAAAAATTTCTACAATTTTAATGAAGAATTTTAAGTTTGAACTTTGAACCATAGAAATTGAGGATCTTTCGGCATAAATCACTAAAGAGTAAAGTTATCTATTTGACATGAACCTAAATTAATTGAATTCATAAATTGTGTGTACCGGATGATTAAAAAAGTAGTCAAATAATAAAAGTCTATATTAATGAAGTTGATTAATGAGAATTTTGAATTTGAGTTATGAGTAGATAACATTTTTATTGGGCAACACATTACTCTCTAATGAAAGACCTTTTAATGCGAAATTTGAATTTAATCAAAATTAACAAAAATATCAGACATTTGAGTGAGAAAAATGATATTGCTCCAAGTTGGTTTCTTCTTTCTTGTTCAAAATGACAAAATTTAATGAAAATTGATAAAAAGCAACATTGGTTGTGTTATGACAATATGGTCAATGCACCTATATGGTTTAGGCATTTAACTCCTCATTATTATGCTTCAAATTATTATTATTATGAAAAAAAAAAAGAGTCTCAACTCTTATGTATAAAAAAAAGAAAAAGGAAAAAAAAAGAACGACAACCAATCCAAGTTAGTAACCAACTAAACTTCAATTCGCGTTTCAAAGCAATTCTTAATCTTTTTCAGACTTTTTACGTATATCCATCTTTCGCCTTGTGCCTAACACTCCTATAGGCTTTTGTAAGAAAGAAAAAAAACGACAACCAATTTTAGTTGATCACTAATTAAACTTTCCATTCTCATTCAAATCAATTCTTGATCTTTTCAAATCTTTCAAGTGCATCGATTTTTTGCCTTCTGCCTGACACTCCTAATGTCTTATATATGAAGAGGAAAAAAAAAGAAACGGCAACCAATCCAAGCTGGTCACCAACTAAACTTTACATTCCTATTTCAAAGCAATTCTTGATCTTTTCAGTTTTTTTACATACATTCATCTTTCACCTTGTGCGCGACACTCCTATGTCTTATATAAGAAAAAAAACGACAACCAATACAAGTTGGTCACCAACTAAACTTTTCATTTTCGTTTCAAAGCAATTTTTGATCTTTTCAAAATTTTTACGTACATCCATCTTTCGTTTTGTGCTCGACACTCCTATAGTTTTATCACTTATGTAAGAAAAAAACGACAACCAATTTAAGTTTGTCACCAACTAAATTTTTCATTTCCATTCAAAACAATTCTTAATCTTTTCAGAATTTTAGACGACATCTAACTTTTGCCTTGTGCCCGACACTCCTATATGTACCAACCTCAACCGGCCTAAGCTGGTCACCAACCCAACCGTTTTGTCACCTCAAACCGGTTCTCAGATCTTCATCAATTCTCCTCCAAATTCAATTTTCTTTTTTCTCTCTCTCACTCACTGTACTTCACTCTCTTTCTCTCTCCAAAACTCAAAAAAGATTTTTTTATTTTTTTTTCTGTTTCCAGATCAAGAACCCCTTCACATTTCCTACATTTTCTTTTCTTTCTCTAAATTCCCTCAAAAATATAATCTTTTTTGAAAAAAAAATCAAGAAAAGGAGAGAGAGAGAGAGTGAAAAAAAAGGAAAAGAAAAAAGCATCATTAGTATCACTGAGAAACAGCTTTTGTTTCCTTCATAGAATAATGAAGCTCTGAAAAGACAAAGTCTCAGTTTCATCCTTTCTAAAAGATAGAAAAAAAATAAAGCTCAATGGAATCTGTATCTATCAAGGTTCATTCTTAATTTCTATAATATTAACAGCTGTCTCTACATTTTTTTTAATATTTGCAAGTAGTAAAGTAAAATCTTTAATTTATTGAAAAATGTGTTTGTTGGAAGTTTATGTATAGTCAAAGACAGATAAGATTATTTTTTTAATGCATTTTGCAGTTCTTGGATGTGTTGATGTTTTTTTGAGAGATTTAGCTTTGATGGGGTGTTTGAAGATTTTTTAGGGGAAATAAAATTGTGGGGTTTGAGTGGTTTATTGAAAAGGTTGAAACTTTATGCTGAGATTTGCATTTCATTTTAAGTATGAGGTTGTTTTTGTGAGTTTTAAGTTAAGTTTGTTTTGAAGATTGAGTTTTGAGAGGAAATAAATTGTGGGTTTTGAGTGTTTGTATGAAAAAGGTTGAGTCTTTATTGAGATTTTTGCAATTTGAGTGTCAAGATTGAATGAATACATGTCATTTTGTAGCATCTAAGTTAAAGGGTTTGTTGTTTTTTCTTGGATTTGTGAAGGATGATTTAGCTAATGCAAGTTTTGTACTTCTGGGGTTGAAAGGTTATACACTATACAGAGTGATATTGAGGTTTAGATAGTCTTTTTTTGCGAAAAGTGGGAAATGGGGGCGGGGATTACAAGGTGGGGAGTCGAACCCTCACCAACAAGGTGAAATTTCAGGTAGCAAACCAAACAACTGAGCTACTAAGATCCCCCAGTTTTGGTTTTAGGTAGGATTCATAAGCATTGTGAGGTATGATTTGTTGAGTTTTTGCAGGGTTCTAGCAATGTGTGGTTTTGTTAGATCTTGAGAGGCTCTTCAGATTAGTAATTTTGAAATTTGGGTCGCTGCAGGAGGCGGTAGACGTATGGAATTTTGAGGATTCAGAGGCCTAAAATTGAATTAGGAGACAGAAGCAGAGGGGAGTTTTGTTCAATGTCAGGAGCTTCAAGGGTAAGGTCAATGAATGTAGCTGATTCGGAATCAAGGCCAGTTCTTGGACTCACTGGGAATAAGGTACAGAGGTCACCTGGTTCAAGAAAATCTGTTTCGAAACCTACGAGTAAGATAGTGAAGTCAAAAGAGGAGCTTGAGATGGAAGATAAAAATGGTCACCAACCATCCCCTTCATTGCTTTCTTTTGATGTTCCTTCAATACTTAGGCGACAGGAGTCATTGTATTCCAACTTTTCACTTAGCGCTTCATGTTCTTCTGATGCCTCGACGGATTCATTTCACAGCAGTGCTTCAACTGGTAGGATATATAGAATGAATAGTACCTCAAGTAGAAGGAAACAGGTGGCGTCGAAGTCCAAAAGGATAGTTTCAGATGATATATCAGACTCTTCAATTGACGGTTCGCAATCCAAGAAAAGATGTGCCTGGGTGACACCTAATACAGGTGTGTTCTTGGTAGTTCTTTTTTAAAAATTTACAATATCCGGATTTTGATTCTTTGTTGCTTCTGATATTACACTGTCCAAACTGTAAGCAATTATTGTTTTAAATTTAATCAAGAAATGTTTTAAATTAGAAGGTTAATTGCAGCCTGGTAGCGGATATTTCCTGTTCTTCTTTTACCATCATTTTCGGAGGTGACCAAGAATGGGGTGAACCTTTGGGAGATGTTTCAAGAAGAAAAAATGTGGAACTTGGAACAGTTTTATTTATTAATGCCTTTACTATGGAATAAATAAATGCATAATACATAGATAGACACTTTAACTTGGCCTTAACTGGCAACTAACGCTCCAACTTTGAGTATGCACATCTAGACACCTCAACTCATTTTCAATGTGTCAGTTGAACACTCCAACTTACAAAATGATCATCTAGACACCTCCGAAATTTATGTTCCACATTAGCGTCGGCTGTCCACAAGACACAACGAGGACGAGTTAGAGTGTTTAATTGCCAGTTGAGATCAAGTTGAGATGTCTAGATGTACACTGTCAAAGTTGAAGTGCTTACTTGCATGGTGAGGCCAAGTTTGGGTGTCTGTTTATGTATTATTTAAATTCTGGGGCTGCACATATATGGATTGGCTATAGCAAGACCTTATTATCTTCTACTTCCAGTACTGTTGGCTATAGGAAATGTCAGATTGAATTTGAAAAGCTGCAGAAAACTGTAAATATTTTTGGGAGTATATAACTGAGGATTAAAATCCATGTTAAGCTATATATATAGTACCCTATACAATTTTGAGCTTGTAGTTTCTTATATTGTCTCTCCTTTTAACCAGATCCATCCTATGCTAATTTCCACGATGAAGAATGGGGAGTTCCAGTCCATGACGACAAGTAAGTTGCCAGATTCTTGTCCAGAGAATTCTTACACAATATAGATTCTAATTCTTATCGAATCTTGCAGGAAGCTATTCGAGCTCCTTGCCCTTTGCGGGGCATTGGCTGAACTCACATGGCCCTCCATTCTTTGCAAGAGGCACATATTCAGGTACTCTTTGGGATCAGTTCTTTGATTTGATAGAGGAAAGTGTTATTTCTTCACCAGGAAAACAGTTAAATTTTTTGGCATAATACATAAATAAACATTCAAACTTGGCCCCAACCGGCGAGTAAGCACTCAAACTTTGAGAGTGCACATTGAGACACCTCAACTTGGTCTCAATTGACAACTAAACACTCCAACTCGTCCTCATTGTGTCTCATGGACATTTGATGCGGACGTGACACATAACATTTGGAGTGTTCAACTGACATGTGGAGACAAGTTGAAATGTCTAGATGTGCATATTCAAAGTTGAAGTGTTTACTCGTCAAAACTGAGGCCAAGTTTGAGTGTTTGTTTATGTAATTATGCCTAAATTTTTCCTTTAAAGATTTACTTTCAATTATTCATGTTACTTGTCTGTAAAAGGGATTAACACATTGTAGTTCTCCTCTGTACTGGGCTAGGATGGTCTGCTATGTTTTGTCTTCTGAGTTCTTTCTTGCATTGCCTCGCCATCTCTCTACCATAACTTTAACAAATAAAAAAAAAATTGTGATGCAGAGAAGTATTCGCAGATTTTGATCCCATAGTAGTGGCCAAGTTGAATGAAAAGAAGACTTTAGCTCCTGGAAGTACAGCATGCTCACTATTATCAGAACTTAAATTGCGAGGCATCATTGAAAATGCTCGTCAAATGTTGAAGGTATTACTCTCTTATCCAGCTAGAAATAGTGGTCACTTCCACCTTGATTCAATTTGTTTGCGTTTACTAATTTGAATAGGGTGGTCCAATGGCTAACATCAACTATTTAGGATAAACACTTACATGTGATCCAACTTATAGGCAACTTACTCACTAATTAAAGAAAAAATCATTGTGAATGTCGAATTTCTGAAGTAATAGTATGATTTTATCGGGAGTCTCTTCCGTGGACCACTCTCAATTCTTCTTACTTCTGTTAAAAGTAGGGATATATTCAATCATTTATTGATTTGTTGGATTAGGTAGAGAAGTAAGTTAAATAGTGGTCCTGGTGATAAGTCAGTTTGTTTGATCTGTACCGACAACTGGCAAATTCACTTGAGGCAGGCTTACCTTAATATTTCAAACTAGAAAGTAATGCCAGCTGGTTATACCTAGTACTTCCTCCGTTTCAATTTGTTTGTCTGGCTTTGACTTGACACGGAATTTAAGAAAGTAAAGAAGACTTTTGAATCTTGTGGTCTTAAACTAAAAAAAGATTGAATGTACCAAAATATCCTTTAAAATGTGGTCTTAAACATGCCATGTGAAAAGTTGAAATCAAAGAGTTCCCAAAAACGGAAAGAGACGTTCTTTTTGAAATGGACTCTTCTTAATGACAGTGCTATTTTGCTTGAACTCTTCAAAAATCACTGTGTGTATCTGATCTTCCAAAATCTATTCATTTTTGGTGGATCAGACACCGACTCAACAACATTTTTTGAGGGTTCGAGTAACATAGCCGGTGTGTGGCCTAGTGACAGGTTTTGTGAAACACAAGCTTAAATAATGAATTTCATGTTGTTTTATATCAGGTTATAGATGAATTTGGATCATTTGACAAGTATATCTGGAGCTTTGTGAACCACAAGCCTATAGTAAGTGGATTTAGATATCCTCGTCAAGTTCCGGTGAAGACAGCAAAAGCAGATCTGATTAGCAAAGACCTAATTAGGAGAGGTTTCCGGGGCGTGGGACCTACTGTGGTCTACTCTTTCATGCAGGTTGCTGGTATTACAAATGACCATCTTATTAGTTGCTTTAGATTTCCTGACTGTGTTGAATCTGCTGAAGGTAAAGAGAAGGACTCGAACAACGATGAAACGGAAGCAACACAAGCCAACAAAGCAAACGAAACAGAGATATGTAGATCGATCGATGACTTGAGTTTCTCCTCAGAGTGATTTTCATCTTTGTGTTATTCAGGTGATATAAAGACTTGTAACAACTGGTTAAATTCACATAGATTAGCTGCAAAAACTGGTTGTGTACAGAGAGATGAGTCAATATCTATGCATATCATAGAATTCTTGAGATTTTTAGATTACTAGATCAAGATTAACTAGGAGGAACTTCTGTTCATGTCTATAAATGAATGAAGTTTTTTGCAAGTCAAAAGTTGTGCATGTAGTTAAATAGCAGCTACCCTCTCCCAAACTAGTGGTAGGAGCGAAGCGTATGACGTGTGGTTAAGCACTATGTTGCTCAGACTCTTCAAATATATTGACAGGTGCATGTCGGATACTCCAAAAATAGTGTATGTTTGGAGAGTTCGAGCAACATAGGTTAAACTTAAGCACATGTCACGAACTTGAGCCCTACTGCATACAAAAGACTAGTATTTAGTGGAGAAGAATAGAGGGACGGACTCATTGTCCACCGACTTGTGAACTGTGCGTCAGTTGACCCTCTGGGATTTCTCGATTATCAAAAAGGAAGTTACACTAGCAACCATCTTAACCAGTTCACTGAAGCAGGTAACCAAAAGCAAAACATCTATTAGCTATGTTGTTCAGACTCTTCAAAAAGATAGGTGCGTATCAGGTTCTTCAAAATATACTCTATTTTTTGGAGGACCTGACACATGTACGGCAACATTTTTGGAGAGTACGAACAACATAGTCTATTAGTTATTAGTTATTGTACCTTGAATTAGGTCATACATCTACATGTAGGGACTTATGTTATCTGTTAATGTCTCAAAAACTGTGCTTGACAGCTCAAAGTAGATTGACAACTGAGAACTATCTTTATAACAAATGGGGATGGATTGTGAAATATGTTTCCAATTTCCAAGGCAGGTTTACCAACTGCTAAGGGCCCTATTTTTAAAGATGCCCAACTTATCTCAATGTTTATTGAACCATTTAAATCTCATTGATATTTCTTATTATAAAATTATTTTTTTCCATCTGTCTGAGCCTCAACGAATAGAGTTAATCGAAATTGTGCTAGTGAGAGGTAGCAGGTATTCGTGAAATTAGTCAAAGTGTGTTGACACCATGGCTATCAAAAAACAACAACCTTATTGACAGTTCTTCTTCACCAACTGTTTGATACTCCCTCCATTTATCTTTACTTGTCCATTATATTATTTTGGAATGTCCAACAATACTAATCCAGTTTATAAATCGATAAATAATTTATCATTTTATGTCTACTTTATCCTTGCTATTAAATACTATTCATTTTTCAATGTTT
Organism: Solanum raphanifolium; assembly: GCA_036250405.1. NCBI lineage: Eukaryota > Viridiplantae > Streptophyta > Magnoliopsida > Solanales > Solanaceae > Solanum > Solanum raphanifolium. Next base: position 24,367 of record JAJOOE010002202.1, read on the forward strand.
AAATGACATATATTTAAGGGAAAAGGGACAGATTTACCCCCGAACTTTAATAAATGGTACGTATATGCCCTCCGTTATACTTTGCGTCCACATAAGCCCCTACCGTCCAATTATAGGTACACATATACCCCTCTCACTAACGGACCCCTAATTTCTTACACGTGTCTTAATCCTATTGAACTACCCGTTTGACCCTTTTTTTAACCCATAACCCAACTATCCGCCCCATAACCAATACCCACCCAATTTCCTCTAAAAGGAATCCTAATTAAAACACCCAAATTAACACACCAAAATTCGTCCCTTTTCCACTCCAACTTTCAAGTCTCCACCAAACAATCTTGAATTTATGAATTGATCACCAAAATTTGGTACTAAAACCAATTGACACTCATTAATCATGGCCTCCAATAACGAGTTCCCGCCACAATGAGTGACAAAACATCCAACAGAAGGATGAGATAACATCAATTGTTGCTCTGCCCATCCTGAATGAACAATGCCTTTCCCTTGTGTTCTCTCTTTGAAACCTTACGGTAATGCCTCTTCGATTGTCTCAGCCTCAATAGGCGATTTTAAAGTAGCGAAAAACGGATAATCAGTAAGTTCAAGTCCCAAAACCAGTTCTTGAAATTGATCTTTCTTGAGATTACATTCTCTACCAAATGCACACAAAATAACCGTCTTTTCTTGGAATTTTTTGAGCCATTTTGACCAATTTTCCTCTGTATTTGAAGTCTCTATTGGTTCGGGCAATACTGGCCCGACTAACACAACTGGTTTCTTGAACTTATGCTCAACAATTTCACAATAAGGTCCTTCTATTTCTCGAGTAGTTTTGAATGTAATGGCATCCCCGTCTTGAAAAGCCAAAAGCAAACGTTGAGTGCACGATACAGAGCAGAGCCAGAACTAGAGTTACTAGAATTCTTCCCCATCGAATGTAAAGCTACGATTAAACGAGCTTCATGTTTGTGGAGTTTGATAGATGAATTAATCAACAGGAAAACCAGGTGGAGGTTCCATCATTTCAGCTTCTGAAGATGGATTTTCGCCACGCATAAGATAACCAACAGATGATGGGGTAATAGAACAGTAATGCACAGACTTAACTCGGTATTTTCGAGCAACGGATGGAACCCAATAAGCAAAATCATAGAAAATGAAATGGGGTTTGATTTCTTGAATTAAAGACTCAATCTTTGGTAATGTGATATCCAATGCTTGATAAAGAAGATTTCGACTAGGGAAAAGGGACGGATTTTGGTGTGTTAATTTGGGTGTTTTAATTAGGATTCCTTTTAGAGGAAATTGGGTGGGTATTGGTTATGGGGCGGATAGTTGGGTTATGGGTTAAAAAAAGGTCAAACTGGTAGTTCAATAGGATTAAGACACGTATAAGAAATTAGGGGTCCGTTAGTGAGAGGGGTATATGTGTACCTATAATTGGACGGCAGGGGCTTATGTGGACGCAAAGTATAACGGAGGGCATATACGTACCATTTATTAAAGTTCGGGGGTAAATCTGTCCCTTTTCCCTATATTTAATAAAGGTGCTTTGGAAAAATTACCCATATCATTTACTGCTCTTAATTTCTGTGTCAAGTCAATAATGGACAACTATTGTTGTACAGAGGAAGTAACTGAAAGATTTTGGGAAGTGTGCTTAACCCGCACATCATGCATTGTGCTCTTACCACTACATTAGACTTTTATCTGTGAGGGACTTCCAACCAGTAACATGTATCATATATTGCACTCTTACCGTTAGATTACATACTAGGCTTTTTTCTACTGTAGATTTCAAACCAATGATGTACGTCTAACTCACGCATCCTCATGGATTACTCTTGCTACTGGACCAAAGCTCTGGAAACAAATGATTCTAAGAGATGATGTCATAGTTTTTTCCCTTTATAAAATGCTTATCAAGTGAGTTAGTATTTTTTTTTGTCTCTAAGCTACCATTTGCAAGTCTAATACCTAATATTTTAAGCATTTATTGTTAAGGCCATAAATTTAGTATTTATTAAGTAGACAAACATAAACCAGTACTTAATATTTGTTCAATTGGTTAATTCAATTGTCTTGTCTAGTTATTGAATATTCTTTATCTAGGACAATTGCTATCTACATAATCATAAATCACTTGTATAAGATGTGCCTAATCAGGGGTGTTTGGTTAGCAAATTATGTTCATGATTTTGAAAAGTCTTACAGCGCTTGGACTGGAGTGTTATTGCATACGATAAATTAAGTTATCGTTTTTTTTAAAATTTAGGTGTGGATTGGAGTGTTATTGAATCCGATAAATTAAGTTATTGTTTTTTTTTACTTTAGGTGTACATAAGTAGATACTTAAATTTGTAATAATGACACACACATCCTACGTGAGATTATGTCACGTAAGACAAGAAAAAAAATTAAAAAAGGAAAAATATGTAAGACAAGGAAAAATTGAAAAAAGAAAAATATGTAAGACAAGAAAAAAATTAAAAAAAGAAAAATATTCCGTTGCCGGGACTTGAACCCGGGTCTCTCGGGTGAGAGCCGAGTATCCTAACCAACTAGACTACAACGGATCCTGTTAGTTAAATAACTTCCATCTGGTCTCCTGAATTAATTGACCCGACTAATTAAATCCGCATTTAGTATGGGGAAGCAAGCTCTCCAATTTATCTATTCGAGCTTACACTCTCGAGACTTCTAATTAGGGGTGAAGAAATCTCATTCATCACGGAACACACCTGGGTGGTAGTTTGGCACAACACTTCCTATCCTTTAATTATGGGTATCAAATACAATGTTGGTTGTAATAAACACTTACTCGTACCAAGTATTTGATGTTCATTAATTTAATGTAAACAGCTAATGCAAGAAATTATGTTATTACAACACGCAAATAATTGGAGCATTTTTCTGATCAATTTTATAATCGATTATACTTTACAGTCATTCATACCCTTGCTATTAGCAAATCATCTCACATACTCTATGTATCTAACTACAACATATCTAGTGAAATCTCGTAATGGGGTCAGGAGAGGGTGGTGTGTACCCTACCTTACACCTACCTTTTTATAGGTAGAAAGGCTGTTTCGATAGACCGTCGGCTCAAGAATGTATAACAGCTGAAAGAATTCCTCAATTTCAAACAGTTCTGATTAGACCATTAAGCACACACTATAGGCCAATAATGAATAAAACAAGTAAAAAGAAAGTGACATTCATGTAGATTATTTCTGCTATCAAATCCAGTTTATTGCCTTTTGCCAAACAAAAACTATATAGAGTTCAACTATTCAAGCCATGCCAATAGATATAAGGCATTTTCACGATAAAACGGATTGCAAAGTACCACGATAACAGGATATAAAGCGTCTTGGCTAAAAAGCAATTATTTATGCTGCAGAATGAGCGCAACTAGCTCTTGGTACCAATGTCCTTCACAGCACAGATCTGCTCTTCACCCATTGCAGACATCACAGACAACACGAGATCCTTTCCTTCCTCAAATCCACCTTTAACCTACAAAAAGTCGAGAGCTTTGCTCAGATATTGTGTATGAAAAAACTAGAAAATAAACATTCTTCGCGTTTTATCCATCCAAAATGTGTACCTGGTTCAACAGGGCGTCATCGGTGGGAAGTCTGAGGTCATCTTTGGTGTTTCCATTTTCAGTAAGAAGAGACACCTGGCCAAAGAATGAACAAATAACGACACTCAAAACAGGTATAGTAAAAGGAAGTCCAGCGAAGACTATAATTAGAACGAAGAACTTTTAATTTCAAGTTTTTTGGTTTTAGTATTAAATTTTGGAAATAAAAGGATTGTTTTACACCTTAGGTGGAAAAGAAAAATCAGTGTTCATAGTTGCACCCGTCAGCCACATTACTCACAAGGCACATTCTTGGAAGGGGAAAAGAAAACAGTAAAAGTGGGAGAAATATTCTACTTTAAAGATATATGTTCAGTTGCATCATCGAACTTCATAAGGACCAGCCCAGAGGGGAGTGACCCTCAACGGACCCTTGGGAAAGAGTCAACAGGACTCATTGAGAAAAGAATCTCCGTAGGAGCTCCCTCACAAAAGAAAGGTAAGACAACTTCATCACTATTCAAATCTCAATTTCATGAAGAAACTACTTCAGACATCAAACACGATGCAATACGTCATCAACCAGAACTACGTAGCACTATCTCCAATAAGTTTTTCCCCAATAAAAAAGATGACTTATTCACTTCATATACTAGGTAAAAGAAAACTTACAAAACCATCTTCAGAGATGTCAATCAGTTGATAGTCAGTACGATTGACATGTGGCACCTGCAGATAACATTTAAAAATCAGACAAAATCAAACTTTGATTGTCGGAAAACAGAACAAACATCCATAGAAATAACGAAGGGGAGAATCTTGTCTTACATCACAATTGTGGGATGAAGGAACAATATCTTCAAGCTTCTTTCCATTGAAAATGTCGATTGCCACAAAGTGACATTTTGCATGTCCGTGCTTGCCAGTTTTGGAAGTGGAGACCTCAACAACCTGTTCAAGATTTCCATCACATTAAGAACAATTGCTTCCATGGACAAAACCAGAAAAACCTCTTTAAAGTTAAAGAGCCAGAAAGGAAGAGTAAACCAAAAAAAGTTGAATATACCTACTTGCAATGAGAAGGCAGAAGATTATACAACAATATTTTGAGCTGATACAACAATGCTATTGAACCAAAGATGTCTGTTTTCTTAACGAAAACCTTTAACAAGAAGATATCACCCGTTTCCTTTCATTTAATCAGATTAAAGAATACAAAAGGGGTAAACTACGGTGGGTGAAATCTGAATATAGTTTTCTCATTATTAAGTTTTAGAACACGGAGTTGGAAAGAAGGAACAATGAAATTCCCATTAGAAGAAAAGACTTAACAGTCTATCATACTGTTAGCTTATGCAACAATACCAGTGACTTCAGATTTCCCTTCTAATGATGCACTTCACATGCTAGCGATTTACTCAAAAATCAATGACGTGTATGCATCAATAGTCATTGATTGAAAAATGTTTTCATTAGTTGATATCCCCCTCTTTCTTCTTTCTCTATTAGTTAGAGATATGAGGTTAGAAAGAGAAATTAACATTAAACTTATAAAGAGCACCTCAGGACATATTCACATATTCAATCAATGACTATTGATGGATACACCAAACTGATCCTACTCACTAAAATTTTACCAGACACCTCCTATAATGCTATTGGGATAATGTAAGTACCCTTTTTCCTCAAAAGACTTTGAAAAGGTTCAGCCTTTTGACTCGTATCAACTATAGCTAATGCAAGAAAAATACAAGAACCATAATCTTCAGGAATAGTAAAACAAAATCCTGGAGAAGCTTACTATCTAAGCTACATATGTTCACATAAAAATCAAACAAATCAGGGGTTAAAAGTCACAGCTCAAACACACCCTATCCTTCTTTTGATGTAAAGAGAAATCATTCGGGTAGTTTGGTAGTTGATTGTGGTTAAGATAGCTACACATGAAGTTTTTTTTTTTTGGTATTTTTTTGACCAACTTGGTGTGTTATGAATGAAATTTATGTGACTCAACAACAGTCCCAGTGTAATCCCACATGAGTGGGGCCACTAAGGAAAGAAATCACTAATAATTTTTGTCTCCGCCGCTATTTTTATTTTTTTGGATAAGGTAAAGGTTTATTGACTAAAGTACCAAGAAGGTACCAAAACCAAAAGTTACAAGACTGCTGGGAATATCCAAACAGTCAATTACATGCCTCCACTGCTATTTGAACCTAAGACCTCATGATTCTCAACCTAGTTCAAGTTCATTGACCATATTTTTGCCTCCGCCGATATTGAAACCTAAGACTTCCTGATTCTCAACCTACTTATTGATTATATTTTTGCCTCCGCCAAAATTTGAACCTAAGACCTCATGATTCTCAATCTAGTTCATTGACCATATATTTTCCCCAATATTCTAACCTAAGACTTCATGATTCTCAACCAGTTCATTGACCATAATTTTGCCTCCGTCGACATTGAAACCTAAAACTTCATGATTCTCAACCTACTTATTGACAATATTTTTGCCTCTGCCGATATTCGAACCTAAGACCTCATGATTCTCAGCCTACTTCATTTACCACCAGACCACACCTTCATCTCTCCAACTACAACTACATAACACTTAGAGATCCATGAAAACAAGCAGCAAAAGGAAACAAACTCAACCAACAACAAGGATTTAGATAACAGCAAAACCATTAATGGGCAAGAACACCTCAAGATCTGATTTTTATACAAGATTCATTCAAATAAAGCAAAAATAACAAAACCCCATGAAACAAAACATAGATTAAACACAAAATCTGAACTTCCCAAAGCAGATTTAATTGAAAAAAACAAAAGGGTCTAAATTAAAAACCTTGCAAGGTCTGCCTTTGATAACTATATAACCACTCTTGCGAATAGTACCAGCTTGTTGAGGGTAAGTTTTTGAGGCACCAGCATCAGCTTTGGACTCAAAATGGTGTTCTTCATCAGACATAGCTAAATCTCTCTCTCTCTCTCTCTCTCTCTCTCTCTCTC
>JAJOOE010002205.1:0-24106 GCA_036250405.1 Solanum raphanifolium
ATATTCGAGGACAATACCCCATATGTTCTTTTATGTCTTTTTAAGTATTGTTTAAGTTGTGTATGGGATTGGTCCCGAATTTTGTACTCTAAAGTATTAGATGGTTTTGAGACATCATGTATAAAGTCTAGAAAGTCTTCCGCTTGCTATTGTTTTTTTTTTTTAATGAAATGTTTTCTTGGTAAAGAAAGTTTTTAATTCCTTATGGTTTTAGTGTCTATGCGATGAATGAATGCTAAGAGGCTTGTATTAGACCTCTTCGAGGTCGAGTACGCCGGTTACGACTAGGGGGTGATCCCGGGTCGTGACATGTACCAAGCTCCTTCTCATCGGTCTCAGGAGCCTTTGACTCGACATCATTATCAGCCCTAGAAACATCTCTAGTCGTAGCAGCCAGAGGGATCTCATGTAAGACTGGAAACTCAGTGCTTGGGACCTCAGGAAGGTCCACCGTGCCCAATAACATAGAAAGATCCATGGATTTTAGCTCATCCACATCACGCCTCAACCCAACAATATCGGCCTTTAAGGCTGTCACATCCTCAGACTCACCTTTACCCTCCTCACAAGCCTCCACTCTCAGAGTGAGGGCATCTAAAGCCAAGCCATATGCATTAATCAACTCTCGGTGCTCTCTCAATTCAGCCAAGATAGGAGCTAAGGCAGCAACAATGACCCTCTCAATCATCCCAAGTACAACAGTCTCTACCCAGGAGGCACGTACATCAGCAGATTGGGCTGGGTGGCCCATCTTGAACATCATAGCCTAGGTCAAAGGGTGTCGGGAAGAAGTAGCAGTAGAATAATTGTGAGGCGATCTAAAGGTCATTTAGCAAGTCGCTGATTGAACTCGACGAGCTTAGGCATATTGCCGAATGTTACAGAATCATTTAATCAAATAAAGAAGATAAAAAGGCGATCCAGGAGCCATTGTGCGAACCGCCAAACCATTGAGCGAACTCGACTAAGCTCGCCAAAAGGTCCTTTGTGCCATATTTTGACCACGACCTCCAATTTCTAACCCACAACCCATGAGTATGAAATTAAACACCTATTCTATGCAATTAAGCGCAAATGCATACCACTAATGACTTTGGGGTACATAGACTTCCCCCGATTTGTCCAAAATTAACCAATCGACGACTTTTGTCCTTAAGAATGATGTCACCCACTCTATCTTTGGGAAAAATCAGTTGATCGGTGCAATTGGGGTTAGTCAAACTTAACCCACACCAGACCCAACAGTTATGCAGCGCAGACCCATAATTTTAAATGATATAACACATAGGGTTTCACAATTATAGGCTAAAACAAGCATAAACAAGATATGATACAGGCACACACTAAGAACGATCATTTAAAAAACTAATATTACACAAATAATTCAATAGGGATACGACCATGCATTTGGAAACTACTACAATTTTAACAGCGGGGTTCAAACAAGAAACCTCAAGAATAGATAAATGAATGCTAGGCTATCGAGTAAACAAACAATCAACACATAAATTTTCTCCGAGCAGTTGATCCCCACATGAAAATAACAAGTACAAAAATAAAAAATATTGTTGTGAAAGTACAAAGGTTGGAAAATATGAAATGAAGGAAGTTTTTGAATTTAAAAATAGTTCAGGCCTTGATGGCCCTTCAGTTCACACACCAGTCGACAACGCCCACTTATGTTACCGACCATTCGGTGATGTAGTGAATGGCTCTTTTATTCTCCGAGTTTTGCAGAACACCAGCCTTTTGGTTTGTCCAAACGGTGGTCCGAATCGGGCTCGCCGACCTGTTCGATGAGTCCCTGATTGGTACTTGGGCTCGCCTAATTGCTCATTTTCGTAAAAATTCATATTTTCAACCTACACATCTAACACCCGTTATTCAAACAACAATAATAAAAGCTAAAACTTTGGGTTGCCTCCCAAGAAAAGCCTTATTTAACGTCGTGGCATGACGAAGATACGCTTTCATGATCATTATTTGGGTTGATCATGGTATCACTTGGTAGCCCTCCTTTTGGCCTTAGGTTCAAATGAGTCGAGATTTGACCCATTTGTGTTTCCATCTTCTTAATAGATACCGAATATTAAGTAACTATTTGTTTCAGAGATGAGACGCCATCTTTCATTTCCTTTAGCACTTTGTCTGATCCTTCCACTTTGTTGAGAATGCGCGCAAGCATATCTTCACTGCAGAAATTTTCAGGATCAACCCTTTGCTCTTTTGGCTTTTGACGCTCATGTGAAGGTACATATATCTCTTTGTCACTGTCCCTTTCTCTCCAATTTGTACTACGGTCACGCTATTCGCTATCACAGTCTCTCCAACCATCATCACACTCTTTATTCCAACCTTGGTTCCCCTTTGGCTTTGGATAATTTGGGCGGAAACCTCCTCCTTGATTTGCTAGGAAGTGTACGTCGTCATTGTACATAGCTTCAAATTTTGCTTCATCGAGATTCACTCCACTAATTCACACTGCATTCACAACCTTAGAACCACTACCCATGACATGATTTGACAAAAGATCAATTTGGGTCATCCTTTAAGCCATGTTTTCATCCCGCTCTTGGTCCTTTTTATTTGTTCCTTTGTCATCCTGTAGGTCAAAGGAAACAATTGATCTTCCTTAGTGTACTAAGCACGGTTAATCTTCATAATCCCATCAAGACTAGTAGATGCTAATTCAAACGACCGTTGCATAATTCCTCCTTGGACAAGCTGGTCAGCCACACCCTTATTGACCGAATCTAGACTTCGGTAGAAATATTGTAACAACACGTTGTTCGGAAGTCCGTGAGTTGGACATTGAAGTAGTAACTTCTGAAACCTCAACCATGTCTCATGAATTGGTTCACTATCCAATCATTTGAAGCCCTGAATATTATCTCTCAATGCCATCATCTTCGAAGGAGGGAAAAACTTTACATAGAATGCATCAGACTATCCAAAACAAATTATCTCTTACATCACCTGTTCAAGAGAAGCCAACAACAAACAAAATTAAATTGATTAAAATACAACATAAGCAACTCACAACTAGACTTCACTAAAAGAATTCTAAACACCACTCCCCGGCAACAACACCATTTTGGATAAGGCTCAACTATACTTTATCCAATTCTAAGTGTAGGCAGTCACAATCAAGTATTAACCCAACGAAGAGTTGGGGTTGATCCCACAAGGAGCGATACATTAGAGAATTCAATTACGAAGTGAAATGAGTGTTCTAGTCGGTTATAGGAATATACATTTTTGAAACAATTAACTTAAATTGCAGGGGTTTGACAACTAGTGTCAATTGGGGGGATTAGAATGACAACTATCAACTACGAAAGGAGTAATCAACTAGAGAGGGATCCTTGGGGATGTGATTGATTAATTACCAATTTCGTTGTACGATTGATTATTATTTACTAAAAATCGTTGCATCTTAGTAGGTAGGCTAGGCTTTAGGTGTAACAGTCATTTCTCAATCAACTATTATGAATCAAGTGAGTTCTCTCAAACCTCGACAAGACCATAAATTAAGAACAGCTAAGAATCTCAATTAATCTACTCTTTCGAGCTAGATTGGTAGGATCGAATATAGACCCACTTTTTCAAGCTGAATCCACAATAACACAATCACTACAATGATCGATTGATAGTCTTAATTCTAAAACTTCTTTCTCAAGCAAGCATAGAATACTAAGCTAGAACTGTATTTGCAACTACAATTCAAAAATGAAAACTCAACTATCAATTGAACCAACTTCAAATCAACAATTAAATCAGTAAATACTAAAACCCATAAGCTAATTGAGACAATTAATCACATAATCACACCCCCAAAAATGGGGGTTTTAGCCAAACTTTATAAAAAGCAAGAAGATGTTGCCAACTATGTTCTCCATCAGTTTGGGTAACAAATTGCAGGTCTTCACAATGCTCAAAATGAGTTCAAAATCCAAACCCAACTCTAAATTTCTGAACACAAACTCTAAGAACAGTGTTAGGGATAAAAAACCCAATGTAGGAACTCTAAATTTTTTTAGAAATATCGCTCAAAACTTCAGAACTCTTGAAACTCTTTTAAAAATCACATTTATACTTTCCTAGATTTTTGCTTATGGAGCCATTCGGCGGAATTAGTCAAGCATCACTGACCAAGTCGGTGATGCGCCAAATGTCCCTTTCCATTTCCTTCTTTACTTCACCCTTCACCATTCCTATTCTGTAACTTTAGGCGATCAGGATCTCCATCGACGATCCAATCGGCGGTTCGTCGAAATTCCATTTCCATCATCGAGTTGGCTTTTTCCTAGGGCTGGTATGTTGTAACTTTAGGAGAGCTGAAGGTTCACTCGGTGAGTCACCGAGTGGTCTTGGTGATCGGCAACCTTGCTTTTCTTCAAGCGTTTTAGCTTTTCTTCTCTTTTTTGCCCAATAATGTCCTTGCATTGCTCTTTTGCCTTCATAACTGCAAATAAACACTTTACCATTAGTTTAGAGCATAAAATAGACATTTATAACACTAAAACTCTAGATGTGTAGCCCTAAATGAGTGAAAATCCCCGACTCATCAATCCCCTTCATGTCTCTACTTCCATTGGTGATGTTATTGTTGCTAAGAGAGTTTATAGAAATTTTCCTATTTCTATTTCTCATAGAGTCACTCATGTTAATTTTTTAGAGCTTGATATATTAGATATTTATGTTATTCTTTGGATGGATTGACTTCATGCATGTTATTCTTCCATTGATTGTAGGACCTGATTGGTCGTGTTTAAGGTTTTGAACAAACCTATCATGTCATAGAAAGGGAGAAACTATGCTCTTAAGGGTCCATTTATATCTTGCCCAAAGGCTAGTAAAATGATTTCTAAGGGTCACATTTATCATATTATTCAGGTTAGGGATACAGATTCTGAAACCCCTCCTTTTGAGTTAGTTATGATTGTAAATAAGTTTCCGGAAGTGTTTCCCGATGATCTTCTTGGTATTCATCCTAAAAGGGAAATAGACTTTGGTATTGACCTTCTTCCAAATACACAACCTATCTCCGTTTCTCCATATCATAATGCCCGACAGAAATTAAGGAGTTAAAGGATTAATTGAAGAATTTGTTATATAAGGGTTTTATTAGATCGAGTATCTCTCCATGGAGTGCTCTAGTCATATTTTTCCAAATGAATGAGGGTTCCTCTGAATGTGCATTGACTATTGACAATTGAATAAGATTACCATTAAAACTAAGTATCCTATTCCAAGGATAGATGATTTTTTTTATCAACTCCAATGAACGAATAACTTCTCTAAGATTGACCTCCGATCAGGTTATCACCAATTAAGGGTGAAGGAGAATGATATTCCAAAGATGTCTTTTTGAACTCGGTATGGTCATTATGTGTTTTTGATGATATCTTTTGTTTTGACTAATGCCTAGGCGGCGTTTATGGATTTGATAAATAGGTTCTTTAAGTAATATCTTGACATGTTTGTTGATTGTATGTATTGATGATATTTTGATTTACTCATGGATTGAGAATGAGCATGTTGAGAAGTTGAGGACTGTGTTGAAAATTCTTGAGGATCATAGGTAGTGTGCTATGAAACTCCAAGGAGCGAGTTACTTCTCTAAGATTGACCTCTAATCGAGTTATCGCCAATTGAGGGTGAAGGAGAATGAAATTCCAAAGATGACTTTTCGAACTCGGTATGTTCATTATGAGTTTTAGTCTTGTCTTTTGATTTGACTAATGCCCTGGCAGAGTTTATAGATATGATAAATAGGGTCTTTAAAATATATTTTGACATGTTTGTGTGATTGTGTTTATTGATGATGTTTTGATCTACTCATGGATTGAGAATGAGCATGCTGAGCACTTAAGGATTGTGTTGAAAATTCTCAAGGACCGTGAGTTGTATGCTAAGTTTATCAAATCTGAGTTTTGGTTAAGGTCTATAGCTTTCCTTGTCCATATTGTCTCCGGTGAAGGTATTCAAGTCGATCCTAAGAAAATTGAGGCGGTAAAAAAATTGCCTAGACCTTTGTCCGCTTCAGATTTATGAAGTTTCTTGGGTTTGGCTGGTTATTATAGAAGGTTTGTAGAAAGATTTTCATCCACTGCTTCTCCTTTGACAACAGTGAGTCAAAAGTAGGCGAAATTCTTATGGTTGGAAGCTTGTGAGAAGAGTTTCCAAAAGTTGAAAGATAGACTCACTTCGACCCCTATTTTGACATTACTGGAAGGATTGGATGATTTTGTGGTTTATTGTGATACTTCACAGATTGGTCTTAGGTATGTTTTTATGCAACATGGGAATGTCATCGCTTATGCTTCAAGGAAACTGAAGGTGCATGAAAAGAATTATTCAACTCATGATTTAGAGTTAGCGATGGTAATGTTTGCCTTATAAAATTTGGAGACTTTACTTATATGGTGTTCATGTAGATGTGTTTACCGACCACCAGAGCTTAAAATATGTGTTCACTCAAATGGATTTTAATCTTCACCAAAGAAGATGGCTTGAGTTATTGAAAGATTATGACATAAGTGTCCTCTTTCATTGTGGTAAGGCAAATGTGGTGGAGGATGCTCTTGGTCGACTATCGATGGGGCTGTTTCTCTTGTAGAGGATAGTAAGAAAGAGTTAATTCGCGACTTTCATAGGTTGGCCCGATTGGTTGTTCACTTGGTTGATTGCAATGAATGTGGTGTTATTGTTCATAATGGATCAGAATCATCTTTTGTATCAAATGTAAAGGATATACAAGAGCTCGATTCGATATTGGTTCACTTAAAGAGGCAGTTTCCGAAAAAGCGATCGAGGCTTTCTCCTAAGGGGGAGATGGTGTCTTTTGATATAAATGTTAGTTATGTGTTCTAAATGTTGATGAGTTGTGGAATCATATTTTGAAAAAATAATCCCATTCTCAATATTCTATTCGCCCGAGAGCCACCAAGATGTACCATGATTTGCGGGAAGTCTATTGTTGGAAAGGAAAGAAGAAGGATATTGCGAGTTTATGGCTAAATGTCTAAATTGTCAAAAAGTGAATTTTGAGCATTAGAAACCAAGTGGTTTAACCCAAAACATTGGTATCCCTACATGGAAGTGGAAATATTTTAATATGGACTTCATTATGAGTTTACCTCGTCCTCATTATTAGTTTGATTCAATTTGATTTATTGTGGCCTGAATGACAAAATCGGCTCACTTTCTTCCTGTTAAGACTTCAACTTGAGCCGAGGAGTATGTAAAGCTTTATATTCGGGAAATGATAAGCTTGCATGGAGTGCCCTTGTCCATTATCTCCGATCGTGGTACTAAGTTTACATCTCAGTTTTAGAAATCCAAAACTGTCTTGGTACTCAAGTGAAACTTAGCACACCTTTTCATCCTTTGATCGATGGATAAGTGAAGTGTACTATTCAGACTTTAGAAGATATGCTAAGAGCTTGTGTGATTGATTTAAAGGTTAATTGGGATGATCATTTACCTTTGATTGGGTTTGTGTATAATAATAGCTAACATTATGGCATTGGGATGGCACCGTTTAAGGCTCTTTATGTTAGGAGGTATAGGTCTCCTATATCTTTGTTTGAAGTTGGTGAGGTTACTTTGATAGGACCAGAGTTAGTACATGAGGCTATGGAAAAGGTTTGACTTATTTGCAAAAGATTGAAAATGACTCAAAGTCAATAAAAGTCTTATGACGATGTAAGGAGAAGGAGCTTGAATTTGAGGTTAATGATTGGGTCTATTTGAAAATTTCACCAATGAAGGGTGTGATGAGGTCTGGAAGGAAATGGAAGCTTAGTCCCCATTATATGGGCTCGTATCAATTTTTGAAGCATATGGACAAAGTTGCTTATGAACTTGAGTTGCCTAATGATTTAGCATCGGTACATCCAATACTCCATATCTCTTTGTTGAAGAAGTTTGCTGGAGATCCGACGTTCATTGTACCTTCGAAGGTTTGGGAGCTAAAGAAAATTTTTCTTATGAAGAGGTTTCAGTTGAAGTTTTAGATCGGCAAGACTGGAAGTTGAGAAATAAAAAAAGTTGATTCTGTGAAAGGTTTTTGGAGGAATAAATTATTTGAGGGTGATACATGGGAGGCCAAAGCCGATATGAGGTTCTGATATCCTTTATCTCTTTCCTTCCACTCCTATTCTAGCTTGAGGTATTAGTTCCTCATGGTTCATTCATTCAGATTCATGCGTTTTAGTGAATCTCATGTTTCCATATGCATGCATGTTCATGAAAAATATGATTTTTGATGTTATGATTTAACTTGGAGTGATTCTCCATGTTTATGTGTATTTTGATGAAAATTTGTATTCATGTTGGGTTCTTAGTTTCTCTCCTACTTTATTTATGCTAGCTTAAGTCGAAGGAATAGAAAAATGTTCTGAAGGAGTACATATTGTAACACCTCGAAAAATGAAAAGTCAAGTTAGAAAGGAAAAGTGCAGAAATTTCACTGATACAGTGATCTATGAGTTCCATCTACAGACCGTTTAAGGTTCTACGGGCCATAGAAAGTGAGTCGTAGAACCTAAGTTAATTTTGGAAATTTTATATTTTTGAAGATTAGACCTACGACTTGAAGGACAAATCATAAGAGGTTTGATGAGCCGCAGATGATACTCATAGGATAGATACAGAGATTTGATTTAGGACCTTGGGTCTACGAAAGGTTTGACGATCTGTAGTTGGTTCTACGAGTCGTGGGAAGGGTCTCGTAGAAAGGTTCCTGATTAAGTGAAATTTTAGCATTGAACTTGTTTTCCACAGATAGGTCTATGGACCATAGACTGGACGACGGACCGTAGAAAGGTATCATGGGAAATGATTGAATTTTTGGGTTTCTAAAGTTGGTTCTACGGTTGACCAATACAGACAATATGAGGTTCTACAGACCGTAGGTACAAACCTTATGACTATCCGACAATTCTTTATAAGGGTATTTGGATCTTTTCCTATCCATTTAATACCTATACTATGTCGTTTTGACCCTAATTCTAAGTCCTATAACTAACTACCCTTCTACCCCTAAAATTAACCCAACTCTCTCATTCACTCAATTCCAAAAACCAATGTACATTCATTTTCCCCAATTCTCTCTCCAGTTCAAGAAGATGGCTAGGGTTTCAAAGCTTCAAGTCTCCTATTTATCCATTGCTTTTGGGATTTGATCCTCAAGGTATGTAGGGTTTCATCAACGGGTTCCATTCACCCATTGAGCCCCAAGGATTTCTCAATTTCTCCAAGTTCAATTTCATCAAATTGATTAGATTTTCATTCAATTATCCCTGGGTTCTAATTATGTTGATTTAATTGTTTGATTTTTCTCTTATTATGATTGTTTTGATTCAAGTACATGATTTCTAATTGATTTCACATGAAACCCATGCATTGATCATGATTTTTGACAATATACTCTCAAACACATGAATTTATGAAAAAGCTATGAATCTATGAATGATGTTTTCATGAAGGTTATGCATGATTTATGAAAAGGAAGGTTTCATGATCTAGGTTTCTTTAAGATAAGAATCTATGAAATTTATCTCACATATTTAGGGATCATGATTGGTGAAAGGTTTTCTCATACATGCTTGATTCAAGATTTAATGAGCTACTCTATGATATATTAAACTTGGATTAGTAACTTAATTGTGATCTTCCATGTATGATATGATGATTATGAAATTGACTATTCCATTTAATTTAACTTAGCACAGAGAGAGCTTTGAGGTGAAGGCTCAAATATGGTAGTCTCTAGTAGGAACCTGTAGTTCCAAACTACGTGCCCCTGTAGGATTATCTTAAATGACCTAGCTAGGGGATTCACAAATAGCATATGAATCATGATACTGAGTTCTACCTTATAAATTAGACTCTCCCTTCTCAATGTGGGAGTTACATCGAATTCAATGTTATAGCTCATATGGTCTATTGTCGGTTAAAGCTAATATCCCACAAAATGAGCTAAATAATTTTAAAGGTTTTATGAAGCTTTCCTTATGATTTTAAGATGCATGGACCATATTCATGATTTAAAATTCTTCTTTCAATAATTTCACCATGTTTAGCTTGGTCTTGCATATCATGTTTTCGATTATGTCCTCTTACGATCATGTTTCATGTTTTTATGCATATCTATCATACTTAATACATTCCATGTACTAATGCGTACTTGTTCCTATATTTTTTTTAATAATGTAGGGTGTGACGTTTTCTCTCCTCTTGCGCGTGGCTAGTTGCTTGATTGTCTCAAAGTTTCGTAGAGTTGATTAGTCCTCATGTTCTGAGAAACATGTCACCTTTAATTTTTTCTTATGTTTTAGTTTTCACACATTGCACGTGGTGTACGGGGTACGTCATTCCCACTTCTATGGATGTATTATAATTTCTTTTCAGGACTATGAGTAGATTTCTGCTTTTACGTTAAACTTTGCTATTCATTTGAGATTCTCTACTTTCGTCTATTATATTGTGTATATGTATGTCAAGTGGCTTATGTAGAGACTCTTAGGGTCTTATACGCCATGTCACGTCTAGGGTGTAGTTTTGGCCGTGACACTCTCCCACCATAAACTCCATATCTCTAACCTTCTGGTTGGCATATTCCTTTTGTCTACACTGAGCCGCCAAAAGCTTTTTCTAAATTGACTTGACCTTCTCTAATGATTCCCTTAGAAGATCAGTACCCCACGGTCTCACCTCAAATGCATCAAACAAACCAATTAGAGATCTACACCTCCTCGAATAGAGCCATATAAATGTTGAAGTGTTAACTATTGTTATAAGAAAACTCAGTCAACGACAAAAGATGGTCTCAATGACCACCAAAGCCTATCACACATGTGTGGAGCATACCCTTTAACACCTAAATGGCTTGCTCAATTGACTCTTTGGTCTAAGGGTGAAAATTGTACTAAAATGTGCCCAACTCAGCTAGGATTTTGATGTCGATTAAATAACACCCTTTTATGGGATTATAATGGTCAATTGCAAAATACAGTAATATAACTAGATTGAGGTCGAATCCCACAAACACTGTACTAGAATTCTTCTATAGTTTAATGTTCAGATTCAAATTAGTAACTATTATTCAAAAAATAGGTTTTTATAAGAATCTACTAATTACTTGGATTTTAATCAATAAGAAATACGAACTAGGGTTGCAGTTCATAGATATTGGAACTGAAACAAATACTTTATTATCAATTCATTTGGGTGTTTCATTGTGCAAAACTAATTAATCTATAGGTCTCTAATAACGCTCAACTACACTTCATCCGATTCTAAGTGTAGGCTGTCAGAATCAAGTATAAATCCAATGAAGAGTTGGGGTCGATCCCATAGGGAGTGATACGGAAAAGAATTCAATTACGAAGTGAAATAGTGTTCTAATCATTTGTAGAAGTAGACATTTTTTAAGCAATTAAAGTAAATGATATGGGTTTGAAAATTAATGTCACTTGGGGGGGATTAGAGTGAACAATTAACAGCTACGAACATACGGGGGTAATCAAGTAGAGATCCTTGGGAGTGTGATCGATTGAACGCCAATTTTGTTATATGGGTGATTATTCTTTAATAAAAATTGTTGAATCTTAGTGGGTAGGGTAGGCTTTGGGTGTAATAGCCATTTGTCAATCAACTATTACGAATCAGGCGCGTTCTCTCGAACCTCGACAAGCATAACAAATATAAACAACTCAATACCTCAATTAATCTACTCTTTCAAGCTAGATCGGTAAGATTAAATTTAGACCCACTTTCTCAAGCTAAGTCTACAATAACCCAATCACTACAATCATCAATTAATTAGGCTAGAATTTTATTTGGAGCTACAATTCATCAAATTAAAACTCAACTATCAATTGAACCCACTTCAAATCAACACTAAATCCAGTAAATACTAACACCCAAAAGCTAATTGAAACATTCAATCACATAATTGCACCCCAAAAATGGGGGTTTTAGCCACACATAAAAAAGAGCAAGAAATAGTTACCAACTATGTTTTCCATCAGCTTGGGCAACAATCCTCAAGTCTTCAAAATGCTCGAATTGAATTCAAAATCAAATAAACCCTAAATCTCTACTTACAAACTTAAAGAACAGTGTTAGGGATAAAAAACCCAGTGTAGGAACTCTCCAAAAACTTAAGAACTCCCTAACTCTCTTTTTAAAATCACATTTATACGCTTCCAGATTTTCAGTTTCGGAGCCACTCGGCGGAGTAAGTCGAGCTTCGCCGACCTAGTCAATGACTCTCCGATTGTTCCTTGCCATCGCCTTCTTGGCTTGGCTTTTCCGATACAGTCAGCATTTTGTTGAATTACCCTTTCTATCACTGAGTTGGCTTTGTCCATGGGCTGGCCTGCTGGAACTTTTGGCGAGCTGAAGAGCCACTCGGCAACTCGCCGAGTAGTTTTGGTGAACATCAGACTTGTTTTTCTTCAGCTTATTCATCTTTTTCACTCTTTTTTCCACGGTAATGTCCTTGTCTTACTCGTTGGCCTTCTTTGCTATAAATTAGCATTTAAACATCAATTTATAGCATAAAATAGGCATTGAGGACACTAAAACTCTAGATATTAAGTCCTAAATGAGTCGAAATCCCCAACTCATTAGCACCCCAACTTAAACTTTTCCTTGCCCTCAAGTAAAACACAAGATCAAATAGTTTAACAGAGATGTCTACAAATAGTGCTACTCAAGACTCAACATGAATGCACAAGAGTTTCCATCTACCCATGCAATGTTCAACTGTGCACTACAAGTTTCAAACTGTGACTAGCCATCATCAAATAGAACTCAATCTCACAATGCTTGCTTCACATGCAAATTCAAGCTCAACAAAAGTATTTGAATGCCCTCACATCAAGAATGATTCCATGCTCACACAAAGCTCATCAACATTTCAAAATTAAGGAATCAAAAGCAACTCTCACACTCTCAAATATAAACACATGCATGATTCTACCCATAGGCTTGCCCGTATTTTCCAATAAACATGACATTAAGCTCAAATCAAGATCACAAACGTCTTTCAAATCTTGTAATGGGGCTGAGGGTAAAGATATAATCATTTGACTTAGTGACTTTTACCTTCATGAAGCATGACCTGCATTTCCCTTTTTCTCCCTTTCTTTCATTCTTTTTTATTTTCATAATCCACCTTATGTTCTTTTAAGCATGATTCATTGGATACCCCATTTCTTTTATCCATTGCACAAAATTTCTTTCAACATTCATTTTTTTCAATCTTTTTTTAATACATGGAGGGGTTCCATCTTTTTCAACACGCTCTATCAAGGGCAAATTGTCACAAACTTCTTGACTTTCCTCTTTTTTCACCACACCTCCAACTTAGGCTTTTGGCCTAAGTTGGCTATTCAAATAGACCAATGCTTTATGAAGGTTTTAGGTGATGGGAAGAAGAGGTCAACTGTGCTCATGTTTCATCCAAAGAAAAGGTTAGGTTCAAACGGTGCCAAGCTAGGTTCACACTCTCACAAGGTGGTCACAAAGAGGTATACTAGCATGTTGGTTCACTCTCCAAATTTTTGCATAAGATCATCTATATCATTCGCCTACATATGTTGATTAGACTGACTAACGGGGCAAATTCTAAGTATTACCAAGCACATGTTTCAAGACAATCTCACCACACATGGCATTCAATGCAATCATCAATCAAGATTCTACAATTTTAGCTCACGTGCAACGATCATCACATGATTTATTTCAACAATCAACAAGTCAAAATGTGATGCTAAGAGTTCACACATGACTTATGCAACTCAAATTTGCCTCATTGGAATTGCACAAATATATCGTTCAATCAAGAGCACTATTCAAGTCATCGATATTGATCACAACTGATACTCAAATATGCAAGAGAACAACCACATTCACAAACAACAAGAGGTGGAATTTTAAATTTGGATAAAAAACCAACCAAAATTCACATTTAAAACCAAAAAGCCATAATCACACAAAGCAAGCATAATTGACTATCAAATATCAAACAATCACAAAACAACCCACAAGAGGCAGGTATGAAGATACCTCACCCCACCAACCAAAACTAACAATTGTCCTAAATGTAAAATAAATAAAAAGTCTAGCAATAAAGCTGGAAGAGAGTCAAGATCCCCCTGTCAGGCTAAGCATGAGGTGAACTCTGAATATTCGTGACTCCCTCAATCTGGGCATTCGCTCCACTGGAGCCCACTATCGATGTATCCCGAAGAGAGGCCTTCATAGCTATCTGAACCATCGTGCCCTTTAAGTCCTCCAGGTCATCATACACTCTTGCATCTCGTGTACCAAGCCTCTCCTCATTAGTCTCGGGAGCATCAAACTCGGTATCCTCACCAGCAACAACAACATCTCTGGTCGTAGTAGCTGAAGAAATCTCAAAAATAGATGGAAACTCTGTACTCGAGACCTCGAAAAGGTCCACTGTGCTGAAAAACATAGACAGATAGATTTAAGCTCATCCACGTCACGTCTAATGCTAGCAACATCGGCTCTCAAAGACGTCACATCATCAAATTGGCGCCCACTCTACTTTCTTGCTCATTCTGTGAAGGCATTAGGGTGCTGCTAATAAATCCGAACCAATACCGGGCAGCCACATTCAAGTCGTTCTTCTCTATCTGAAATCCCAGTTCGATCCATGGCGGTGTGATATCAGAGATAAGAGGAGCCAACTACCTTTTTAAATAATCCAGGGTCTTCTTTTGTATCTTATATACCAAAACATGGATGACATTCATAGTGCACCCCAGTACCTCATTGATGTCGGTGCTACTCCATTTTACCTATCTACCCCGCACCACCACATGGTCAACCGGTGTGAATGAGTTGGCCTTCTTCTTCCCTTTTGGCACCAACTTCCCATACCCAACATAAAACTCGCGGACCCAGGAAAGTATGTATGCGCCTCGGGATCGTGTAAAGATCTCAAACTTGTGGAAGTTGATGGTGTTCCACACTTTAGCGTATCTGTCCACCACTCCATTTGTAGACATCCTCTTCTCTTTTAAGATAGTCCTCAACCCGGCAGCCTTTAATCTATTCAATGACCGAAGAGGGGGGTGCCTGTACTGGGGCACTGAAGGTACCTGCTCAACTGTCTGTGCTGGAGGTGGTGGAGGTGAAAGAGTCACTAGTATCCTGGCCAAATCATGTAGCGCCTTAGAGAACAACTCAGCTCTCCTACTTTGTAAGGTCTGGTCATCCTCCGGCTCGGATACAGAAACTGGCGATCTAGACCCCAAGTTGCCCTCACCGTTAGACTCTGAGGTGGTGAGGCGGGTATCGTAGATGCCCATGTTGTCGAAGCTATCCTCAGTTGGATGGTGCACCACATGCCCCTTTCCCTTTACTACATTCACCCCCTTGTCGGAGAAAGTTTTTCTTGTGTAGCTCGTGAGGGCGCATCACCCTCGTTTATCACGATTCCCCACGCTCTCTTTCGGGGTAGTTGAATTCTGCCTGGAATCTTAGGTCTGGCCATACCTGCAAAACAACATAGAATAAACCAATACGTTAGAAATAGTTCAAAAAAATAATCAAAGTATAAAACTTGCAAGAAAACTTACCGAGTGGTTCGGTGAGTCGCCGAACCCGGCAAATCAAATAGAGCTCACCGAAAGTTCCAAAATAGAATTACTCAGATATCAGCACAAGTCGGCGAGGTACAAGGCCTTTCGGCGATCTAAATGTAGCTTGCCAAAAGTTACAGAATATTACCTAAAATTAGGGTTGAGAAAGGGCGACCTAACAAACATTCGGTGAGTCGCCGAGTGAACTTGGCCTCAGGCATATTGTTGAATGTTACAAAATAAAATCATCAAAAATGAAGAACAAAAAGGTGATCTAGGGGTTGCTTGGCGATTGGTCTCTCGTGCCAGATTTTTGACCCCACCTTCAATTTTTTAACCCACAACCCACAACCCACAATAATGAAATTAACACATTATTCTATGTAATTAGCCCAGACCTATATCAATAATGACTCCAGGGTACTCAAACTTCCCCCAATTTGTCTAAAATTCACCAATCAACATCTTTTGCCCTTAAGAATCCGCTCTATCATTGGGCAAATTAAGTCAATCGGTACAATTCGGGCTACTCAGGCTTTACCCACAATAGACCCAACACACAAACAACACAAACCCATAATTTCAATCAATTCAAACACGGAGTTCAACAAGTATAGGATAAAAGACAAATATAAACACGATATGATAGTAGCCCTTACTTCAAAATCAATCAACTGCTCAACATCACATTATCCATCCAATAAAATACAAGAATGCATCATAAACTACTGAAAATTTAAGTTGAGTTTGGGACATAAACCTCAAAAGTATATACAAATGCTAGGCAAGCAAATTCAGAAGAAAAAGTGCAAAAATCCCCCGAGAAATTGAACCCCACAAAAAATTAACAAGCAAAACTATAATCTAGATATGAAGTGTAAGAGTTAAAAGGTCGGAAAATGTGAAATGAAGGAAAATTTTGAATTTAACATGTTTGAGGACTTTTTGACCCTTCAGTTTGCGCGCCACCCAATGATATCCACTTATGTCACCGACCATTCGATGATGCGTCGAATGGTACTTTTTTCCGACAAACGTTATAGAACTCTAGCCATTTAGTTGGTCAATACGGTGGTCCAGATCGGGCTCGCCGACTTGTTCGACGAGTTTCCAAACGGCACCTGAGCTCGCCTAATTGCCTCTTTTCCCAAAATTTTGAATTTTTAACCTGCACATCTAACATTCATTATTCAAGCAACAACATTAAAAACTAAAAACTTAGGTTGCCTCCCAAAAAGCACTTTATTTAACGTCGTGGTATGACATAGACATGCTTTGAAGATTTATTCTTTGGGTTGACCATGGTATCACTCGGTAAACCTCCTTTTGGTTTTGGGTTTAAATGAGTCAAGATTTGACCCATTTGTGCTTCTAGCTGCTTAATCGATACCGAATGTGAGGTAACTGTTTGGTTCAGAGATGAGACGTTATCTTTCAATTCCTTTAGAACTTTGTCTGATCCTTCCACTTTGTTGAGAATGCGTACAAGCATATGTTCAGTGCGGAAATTTACAGGATCAACCTTTTGCTCTTTTGGATTTTGACGCTCATAGGGAGGTATATATCTCTCTTTGTCACTGTCCCGTTATCTCCAATTTGTACCACGGTCACGCCATTTCCTATCTCGATGTCTCCAAAAGTCATCGTGATCCCTATTCCAGCCATGGTTCCCTACCGACCTTGGATAGTTCGGGCAGAAACCTCCTCATTGATTTGTTAGGAAGTGTACTTCCTCATTGTACATAGCTTCAAATTGCGCTTCACCGGGATTCACTCCATTAACTCCAATCGCATGCACAACCTTAGAACCACCACTCGTGATATGTTTTGACAATAGATCCATTTGGGTCATTATCTTGGCTATGTTTTATCCCGCTCTTGATCCTTTTCAATTTGATCCTTTGTCAGCCTGAAGTTCAAAGGAGACATTTGATATTTTTTAGTGTACCAAGCACGGTTGATTTTTGTCATCTCATCAAGAAGAGTAAATGCTATTTCAAATGGTTGTTGCATGATTCCTCCTCGAACAAGCTGGTCTGCCACACCCTTTTGACTGAATCTAGACTCCGGTAGAAATATTGTAGCAACACATTGTCCGGGAGTCCATGAGTTAGACATTGGAGCAACAACCTTTGGAACCTCAGCCATGTCTCATGAATCGGTTCACCATCAACTCTCTTAAGGTTCTTAATATTATCTCTCAATGTCACCATCTTCGAGGGAGGGAAAAACCTTACCTAAAATGCATCAGTAAGATCCTCCCAAGAAGTGATCGAATCCCTAGGTAAATCAGCCAACCAATTCGTTGCCTCCCCTATTAAAGAAAAGGGAAACAAACGAAGCCGAACCGACTCTTGAAAGAAAATGACCCACAAACATCCACAAAGTTCCGGATGTGGTCATGAGGATCCTCAATATCTAAACCTCCCAATAGACCCTTCATTTGCATAAGCTGTAACATAGTGCTAGTCACAGAAAACACCGCATTGCCCATGACCGGAAGTAATGAAATAGCACATGCTCTTCCCAACTGATCTTCATTGCCACCATTCAAGTTACCGATGTAATGATTGTGCCTAAGTTGGCTAGCATTGCTCCCGTTAACACTCATCTCTTCGCCTATTCAAGAGCAACCAACAAAACACAAAAAATAAGTTTATTCAACTACAACTGTCACGACCCAGGGGTTCCCCCTAGACGTAACATGGGGTAGTTGACCCCGGAAGGGGTCGCATACAAGCCCTTAGCATATCCTGAACATAAGATAGTAAAAAAAATATGGGAAAATTTAAAACTTTTACAATCAACGTCATTTTTCATAAATGCAAACGGAAGAGTTTCTACACTTTGTCTCAAATCATCTAATACAACTTTTTAGAATAAAATCTTGAGACACAACCCATACAATAGTCTTAACATGAAAATAAAAGACATAAAGGTAAGGTGGGTTTTGTCCTCGAAGCTATGAGGACTCACCAAAATCTTCAACTCTTCTAGATCTTTGGAAACCTAGCCTTCAAAGCAACTCAATCTCCTCAACCCTACATTTGATTAGAATATAGGCAATATGCATTAGTACAAAATGTACCAAGTATGAAAGCTCGTACAAAATCATAAGAGCATCTCAAGTGGTTAGTAAACATAAGACATATGAATAAGAGATAATAACATAGTCATCATAGTCAATAGCAAAATCTCCAATATAAGCATTATATAAACATAATTCAACATAAGACATAGTTAATGAGCATAGGAGATAAATCATAATAATATAAGCACAATTGATTCTTGGTCATTGACTTCACGTATCAGGACACTACTTCGGTTCAAGTGCCAACGATCGCGTGTAGTGGTATAACCCAACCAAGGGTTGCGATCGTTCCCACAAGGAGTGGTTTTGAGAAATAATAAAGTAAAATCAAGTTCTAATTAGTCATAACTATAAAAATTATCGAATAAAAACATACTAAATCTAAGGGGTGATGCAAGCGTCAATTATCAATGGGGGTTTGTATTAGCTAATCAACAAAAACAACAAAAATATAAGGGAACGAGATAGGGAGACGAGATTCTTGGGATGTGATAGGAATATGGGATAAAAGACACTATCGGGTAGATGCTATTGATAGTACATCACTGAATATTTGTAACTCAGCTAGACTTTAGTGGGGTAAATTCTCTCTCGAGCAACTTACCCCGAATCAACTCAATTTCTCTCGAACACCGAGTTGCGGAGTTTAACACAGCCTCCGCCTTAGCTCATTCACTCTCTCGAGCTGAAAGTGTGAGAGAGGGCCTAGGGTTCACTCTCTCGAGCTGAACCCACGACGACCTAATAACCACCGGCTATCGATTTAGTAGTCTTCGTTTTAAAACCTCTCTCTCGAGCAAGCCAAAAACACTAAGATGAAATCATATTTGCAACTACAATCTCATTAAGTTCAAACAAAACTACTAAATAAAATCACATTTAAATAGCGAAGATACCAACAATAAGCAACACCCAATAGTAAATTTAACCCATATTCACAAAATCACACCCCAATAATTGGGGTTTTAGCTAGACATAGAGAAAAGGAAGAAAATGATACCAAATCGAAGTAACATCAACTGGGTATGATTTACTTTCACTTTAAACGAGTCTAGGATGAAGAATCTTCTACACCCACTTCCAATTTCTTGGAAATGGAAGTCTTCAAATCTTCAAAAGCTAAGAACAAGTTCTCTCTACTTGAAACTTAGAAAATTAAAATGTGGTATCTGAAATTACATCCTAAGATAAAAATTTAAACAAGTATTTATAGTTGTCTAAAAATGTGTTTCGAATGACCATTTGGAGCAGTTAGTCGGGATCGCCGATACTCTCGGCGATTTGCTTTTTGGTCGATTTCATCACCTTCCTGCTTTAGCCTTCAGCCTCATCACATTTTGAGTCGTTGGGCGATATGGTACTGCTTCGCGAAACTACTCGGCGACGCGTCGACTGCTCCTTTTCATCGCATACTTGACCTTCTCCTTCAGGACTAAGCACACTGGAACATTCAGTGGGATTTAGGACCTTTCGGCGACTCGCCTAATGGCTTAGGCGATCCGCAGGAAGTCTTTGCTCCGTTCTTTCAGCCGCTTTGTTCCTTTTTTCTTGGTAGCGTCCATGTTTTGTCTCGCAATCCAAATACCTAAAACTTAAGTGTTTACATCAGTTATTGAGACAAAATATGCATTTGAGGACACTAATTCTATAAAAATATACCTCTAAATGAGTCCAAATTGTGGACTCATCAGTCATAAATACAATAATAGAACCATTCTCAAGCAACCTCAAAAGCATACAAGTGCAAGGCAATAATAGCATCCCATATTACCACCCAAGCCAAATATCCCTTTTTAGTCATCTTAGTCATAGTCTATATACATGGTCAGGTCTCTAAACTTTTTTACCACAAGAGTACCATACTTCTAAGTAACCTCAAGGCACACTTGTGCAATGCATGAAAGGCATCCTATACTACCCTTCACACTAAGCATCACCTTGAAGTCATCCTAGTCATATTCACCCTCCTTTGGTACCACTATTGGCTTACTTCATGTAGAAAAGGAATTATCACTTCTAGTCAATCCTATCTTGGAAGGCATTTATAGTAACAATCCATCAAGCATCACTCAGGTAAGACAACACTCATAAGGTAACCTTTAGTGATACTTGTGCAAGGCATGAGTAGCATCCCATATTACTACTCATACTAAGTACTTCTTTAGGACATCACACTCATGTTCCTTAACTTAGAGACTAACCTTGTTTTCAAAGCATTGGTACTCTAGGAGACACTTTACTTATAAGTCTATCTTAGTTCCTTCTTGTTTTGAACCCTAAGATATACTATACTAGGTACATCTTAGTTAACCATGTTGGAACTCTAGGAAATGCTACTCAAAGCATTTTCTAAGTTCATTAGACTTGAACTCTTGGAGATGCTACTTAAAGCATAATCTTAGTTCATTATAAAGTTGGACCCTATGAGATACTTCTTTTAGCATATCTAGGTTCATTATTATTATGGACTCTAGGAGGCACTACTAAAGCATATCTAAGTCCATTTATACTATTTAACATTATGAGGTCCTTAACTAACTTGTGTTAGTCCCTCATTACTTAGAACCTTAGGATATACTATATTAAGTACATCTTAGTTCATTAAGGTTGAACCCTAGGATATACTATCCTAGGTATATCTTAGTTCATCATATTTGAACTCTACGAGATACTACTTAAAACATACTCTTAGTTCATTTAGTTTGATCCCTAGAAGATGCTCCTTCAAGCATAATCATAGACCATTACTTACATTGGAGTCTAGGAGATGCTACTTTATGCATAATATTAGCCCATGAGGTTAGAATTCTAGGAGATGCTACATTGAGGACAATCATAGTTCATTACCAGTCTTGTTTAATTGGGATATAGCCTTAACCGACAGGAGAACATATGAGTTATCACATAATCTTGAATGGTGTTAACCATACCATGAAGGGTTGGTTCATTTGACAAGGTAGGACCGATTTGTATGCATAGTCAGATCCACTAGTCAACTTCCTACGGGGTATGTAGTTATGGGATACATAGATTGCTACTACAAAACCCAAACTTAAATAGGTGAGTCATCCATCTGATGAGACACACTAGGGGAAATCCATACTCTTCTAGGTGAGAGATCCCACGTGGGAACCCTAAACTAAACTAGGTGGGAACCTCCATGAAAGCTCAAACTCAACTAGGTGGGAACCTCCATCTCATTTCAATATCCACTCAGTGCTAGGCATAAATCCAACAAGATAATCATTAAGTCTCTACTTTGACTCAAGTTTATGGAAAGGTGTTCTTGACAACCAATCCATGCTAATACCCTTTTTAGACCATGTAGAAGTAACTATCATCATCCATGACCTAGGTATAAAGGCTTGCTAGCCTTTGGTTCAATTAGTTAGGAGAAGTCCTTCAACCCTAGAACCATTACTATGTGAGAAATCTTACATGTTAAGATCATATTCATACTTAGCATCATGTCTAGAATTGTTCATTAGACAAGGATATAATCATGACCTAAGTGATTCTATTACTTCCTACCATCTATGATTCATAAGGTGATATAGGTAGGTAAATGTCTCTTAACATCATTCTATTCATTATCCTTGGATTCATATGTAGATTTTACTCTCAAAGCCTTAGGTTCTAAAGTTATTCATATTAGCTTCTTTCTTAAGCCCTAATGATCATCATTCATCACTATGAATCCTCATTCTCAATGACTCTACATCATGGAAGCATATTATGAACCTAGATTACAAAACATTCAATAACCTTCTTTAATACTAGGTGATTCTAGTCATAATTTGCCTTAAAGGTTCAATTTCATCTTTACAAGTCAAGATCAATGATGTAGTATAGAGTCTAGGTCAATTCATGTCTAGGTATTCCTAATCTTGATCAATTACTACACACAACATTGATTTAGGAAGATAACTCATGAACCTTCAATTTCACCTATAATGGCATCAACCCACAATTATCACATTCATCAAATTAGATTAGGGTTTACCATAGAAATCACATGAAATCATCATAATATCATTAAAAAAGATTGTTCAATCATAATTGGATGTTATCCACTAGATTGGAATCACATCCAAATCCTACCCACAATGCAAGCTGAACCCTAGCTAGAGTGTGGTTTTTGATTTCACAGGTTGGGAAAACTATGGGGACTCCATGGGTGGAAGAACCCATCGATGATTAAGCTTCACATACCTTCAATCAAAGCCCTAAACAAAGCTTGAATCAATGGGGCAAATCTCCCTAAGTTGCTGCCCTCTTCTCCTCTCTCTTGCTAGAGAGATGATTTTTGGAGAGAATTTTTGGGGTCTTTAGATGAATGAGTTCTATTGATTAGTTTAGGGGTGTATTATACTTATATAGGTGGTTAATTAACTAACTAACTGACCTCCCTTAACCTCTAATTAATTAACTAATCAATTCCCAAACCCCCAACTTAAAACTAAATTACTTAAAACTGGCAGCACCTACGCCCCTCCACCTATGGACCGTAGGTGGAGCTACTGGACGTCAATAACCTCCTTGGTTTGCACCTGAGGCTCAGATTTTAAGGCCTGGTGCATGCCTTGAGCTACGCCCATGAACCATGGGGCGTGGTCTGATCTACGCCCAGTAGATTGCAACCGTAGTTCACACATTTTTTCCAGATTTAGGGACTGTTTTGCGGTCCTCCTCAAGGACCCCTTGGGTGGTTCTTGGGGAGTCGTACCCGGACATTTAACCCCTAAACCCCTATTCTAAGTACGAGAACCATTTTTACAAGTTTTAACCCTCATACGACATTCCAAAACTCTTACCAAAGGCTCTAGAACTCACTAGTTCAACTCAATAAATTACGGAGTGTTACATTATCCCACACTTCGGAACATTTGTCCTCGAATGACACGTTAAGCACCTATTAAAGTCAAAAATCTAACTTAGCAGCCCATTATGCATGCACTACATCTAAATGCACACAACCAAGCAAGAAAACATCTATTCAAAACCAAACTCATTTAATGCAATACAAGGGAGTAGGAACTTACTTCTACCAACCCAAAAATGCATCAAATTCTATATCTACCCTTTTTAAAGGTGGAACTAACATCTCCTAACTAAAACATGCTCAAAATACATTCATGGAGCCTAAATGCAATTTACTCTCAAAAAGCATTTATTTCATGGAGGAATCTTTCAACTCCAAAAACCAAGGCATGCTCATAATCAACTTATGAAGCCTATATGCCAATCTACTCAAAGCACTACAACATGAGAAAAACAATGCACATAAGTCATTTCTAACAAGACCTAAGCATTTTCATGAAAATGCATACAAGGAAATCGTGGCATCACATAAAGCACACAATAACCCCACTGGATAGGCACACTA
>JAJOOE010002206.1:0-24719 GCA_036250405.1 Solanum raphanifolium
GCATGTGTCATTCAAGCTTCATTCTCACATGCTTCCTGTCTAACAAGTACCTTTTAATCAAAACTAGTAGCTTCATGTACTCTAATCCCACTATGTACAACCTAACTAATCACAATTTAGGTCTAACCAATCAATTGTTTTTTTGTTAACCTTAACCCTTTGGTCACATACTAATCCTCTATAGCCAAAATATAGATTGTAGTAGGAACTACCATACATATATCATTTGCAGTAATTAGCACACTTATCTCTAAGTTTCATAATCATGAAAAGAATATAAATGTTATTAGTACTTATTCGGGGTGGTTGGAACATACCATATAAAACCAACTATTAATATATTCGGGATGATATATGGTGAGAATTTAGGCCTTGTCAGCCAATTAGGGGTATCTCTAGTACACTATTGCACTTATATATTTAGCTATCAGATTGTGCCACTTCCTTCTTCCAAATAAAAGAAACTTGTTCAATAACTTCAATTTAGAGTACATGTGTAATACCAAAAATTCTATGTATAGCACAGACTAAGAACGAGTGTCCTCTATAGGAATAGATCCTATAAATATATAGGATATATAAAACTCAAGAGTTGGATACATCCTTCTAAGAAGATGTGCTTAGAAATGCTACAGCTCATATATGTAACTAGGTGACCCATCATTTTTTAGTATATGGATAACCATACTATATCTTTCTCAATTGAACCAATGTGATACAAATGGCAAAAATGCAACTTAAAATTCATATAACATAAAAGCCTTTACATATCTTGTGGAGAGGGACGGTCGAATAAAATGAGTTTAATGTAGTCTAAATATTGATATCTTCAGATCTTTTTCTATAGGTTGCATGTTGAAATTTTAGCTACCGTTAACCTTAACCATCGTAAACATAATATGAATAACATGATCAAGTACAATTGGAAATTGACTTCTTCACTTCACTCTATTGCACGATCTGGATTATGAAGGATAGTAACATTTCCTAAATGTCCAAGCAGCCCCCTAATTATAAATATGGTGCGCAACACATTCATAAGTAAGGTTCTACTAGACACGGCTTTGTAGACTCCCTAGGACGAATTGCTCTGATACCACTTTTGTCACACCCCAACCCTAGGTAAGGTGGATAAGTACCATATGAACACATGATTTACAAATGACCTGTGAATAGAAAGTAAATCACTATGTAGATAGATTTACTGATGAAAAGCTTCATATACAACACATATTGACTAGGTGAACCGATACATGTGATAAGTGAAACTATGAATACAGATGATAGCTTTACAATGTCTACTAATCCTATACTGGAATCCATGACTGTACCACTATGAAATACGCTTAGTAAAGACTCAGCAAAGCCCAGAATCAACCTGGAGCTCACCAATAACCGCTCAGTATCATGTGCTTCTATTGGGGAGATCTACTAGTTGAGTACATGTACCTGCAGTATGAAATGCAGCATCCCGAATAATGGATGTCAGTATGAAAGAATGTACAGAATATGTTAGGCATAATACAACCATATGTAAAATGAGAGCTCAAGTGAAACCAAATACCAATAAATAAGGATTAGAGGCCACCTTTGCTTATACTTGTGGAGTCGTGTATGTTACATTCTTTTCTTTACTTTTATTTGCATTATAATATTTCTAAGACATATGATACAAATGACCAGCTCATCAGCGGTAGAAGAGGATGGCCCATGCTAGGCATTTTAACACCTGGGATGATGTCCTCATGATTCCACAAATTGGGATCGGCTCATGTTAGGCTTTCGCCCCTGAGCTGCCACAATCTTATACCAATTGGGATCGGCCCATGCTAGGCATTCACCCCTGAGCTGCCAACCTTCTATACCAATAGGGATCGACCTATGCTAGGTATTTTCCCTAGGATGCCACCCATAATTATAGAGATTGCTTCACTTAGATTGCTTCACTTAGATTCTTCAATCTTTTAAATTGTAGTTTTGATGTTTGTAACTCTTTGGAGATTGTTCTTTTGTTGATCATGACTCTTTTGAGATAGCTTTTTGGTGGTCATAAAAATAACAATGACATGGGAAGCAAATGTGACATAAACGTGTAATACTTAGGAGCTTATATGACTCAGTAAGCATTTTGACATCTCAAATTGAAGCACATATCAAGTGAAGACATTTTAATATTCAGCCGAGAGATTTGAACTCTATATGGTAGCCGGATACTCACTAACTAATATCAAATACAAGGTATACATGAAAGTGGAACCAAAGGAGAACGTGGGCAGAATCAACTTAAGGACGGATACATATTCCAAGTAAGTACATATAAAATGTACAACAGAGCAAGTAGGGAACTTGTGAGGTAACATTATAGTCTAACACAATGGGAGAAATAACCAATAAAGGGAACATATGAACATGTGAGAAAAATGACATATATATAGATTATTGAAGCTAGTTGGCACGATATGGGCAGATTGTATATCCAACATACAAACATATAGACCATGTGTAATCGAGGATGATTTTGATTTATATAAGGGAAATGCGTGCCAAGGGTACTTTGACGGTGAAACAAGTTTCACCCCTGGGATGTTGTCCTCATGTGACAAGATGACATACATATAGATAATTGAAGCTAGTTGGCATGATATGGGCAAATTGTATATCCAAAATACAAACAAATATACCATGTGTAATCTAGGATCATTTTGATTTATATAAGGGAAATACGTGCCAGGGGTACTTTGACGGTGAAACAAGTTTAAACCTTGCATGCTAATACTTGGTAGAGTAAGCACGTACATTTAGTAACAAACTAATTTTAGACTACTCATTTTAATGCTCCAGGGAGTAGGAATTGCACCTACGGATCAGTCACTACCAAGGGCACTTAGAAAGTTTACTTTTTGTAATGCAGGTGTTGGATTCATGCCAAAGAAATAGGAAATTGAATATCCCTACACACCTTGCTATACAATTCAAAAAGTATGACTTAAGCTCCTTTTCTTCAGATTACTAATCTACAATAAAATAAGTTGTAAGACTAGTATTAGTAGCTAATCAATCAATTTGAGCTACTTGATCTCACCAAAATAATAACCACGCAGTAAGCATTCAATTTATCTAGTCAATGTTTTATTTCCTTCCCTTTCCCTTAAATCGCATCTATATACTGTACAACCTTCGTATCAGGTCCTCCCCAAACCTCCCTACAATATTTAAGTCCTTTAACGTCTCCATAACTTACCCGCACATCCAGTCACATCCCTTATCATAACATACATAAAACAATCCTTAAACATAATAATTTAACAGAAGAAATATGAATCATGTTTTCTGATCACCAGCACTTGAAGAGTTACTATTACTTTTAAGGTGCTCAAACAAGCTCATGACTGAAGTTAAAGAGGACTCCCCTACATGGCTGTCCCAACATGCACTAATCACCAGAACATCCTCCCCAATATTACACCATGTAAAAGTAAAAATTTCGACCTCACTAACACATACCAAGTGTCCTAATTAAATCAAGCACAAAAGGGAGAAAATTGCAGTAGCTTACTTTGCTGGACAAAACTATCACTTGCTAAGACGTGGATTCTTCAAGGTAATGGTTGTCCTCCTTAACTTGTCTTAAATTATACCTTCCAATAGCTTGAACTACCTAATATTCAAGAACCCTAATGGTATTTAATGGTTGCTGTATGAAGCTAAGAGAGAGAAAAGAGAAAGCTCTAGAGATCAGATTTTTGGCAAAGTAAAAATGGTTGGAAAAAGCTTATATCAATCCCTTTTAAAGGGACCTACTTTGGCTGACTTTCTCACTCATTTTGGGCCATAATTTTTCAAGTAGGTGACCCACCTACTTGAACTTTTCACTTGGGTCTTTTTGGAGTTAAGAACATTGGCCATTTTGCCACCTTTCTTGTACTTCTTTTGCAGCTAAACATGTGTCTTTAATTTAGGCCACACATTTAAGTAGGTGATGCACCTACTTTTCCATTCAAATTATTTTTTGTGGGCTTGGAAAGATTGGGCCTTGGCTATCCATTTTCCCCTTATTCTTCTATTCAACTTGGGCCAGATTAATGCAAGTAGGTGTAGTGTACTTGGCCCAATAACATGATCAAAAAAGTCTTAGTAGGTGATGCACCTACTTGGTCCTTTGGGCTGGTCAATAAGTCAAAGTAGGTGATGCACCTACTTGTCATCTACTAGCTTAGTGAAGTCAAGCAAGCACCTTAATATTTTATTCCATTTCTAGACCTTAATACCTTTAACCTAACTTAAAACTTATATACATTATGTCACTTTAAACTTTAGACTCAAATACCAACTTATGATCTCAAGTTTAAATACTTTTATCGACTTCAACTTAATCGGGTCACATTAAAATCTACGGACAATTCACTTTAAATCTATTATATTGTCACTAGTTGCATACGAAACCGAGTCCATAACTATACCACAAGCAAGTTTTTTAAGCGTAATAAATAGAACTAGTACACGTAGAATACTGGGTGTTACAGCTTTGTTGAGATCTCTTTAGTCAACATAAATTCTGATCTTTCCATCTTTCTTGGCAACCGGAACAACGTTGGCTAGCCAAGTCGGATACTGCGTCAGTTCCACTACTTGGGACTCGATCTGCTTTGTAATCTCCTCTTTGATCTTTAAACTCAACTCAGGCTTGAACTTCCGAGTCTTTTGTTTTACTAGACTAAAATCTTGGTTAATCGGCAACTTATGAGACACCATATTCGTACTCAATCATGGCATATCTCTGTAAGACCACGCAAACACATCAATGTACTCTCTGAGCAGACGGACCAGGTCTCTCCTTTGAGCTTCAGTTAGATGAACACTGATTCCTACTTCTTTAACACATTCCTCATCTCTGAGATTCACAGTTTCGATTTCTTCCAAATTTGGCTTGTGTTTATTCTCGAATTATCGAAACTCTTTAGCAACATGTTCAGGTACCTCATTTTCTTCTTTGTATTCCTCCTACTCATCATCACCTACTTCATTTCGTTCGTTCGGCTCATGACACGACATATCATTGGCAGGTTTTAAATTATTATTACTGAAAGCATAAACAGACAAAGTTAGAAATGTAAAATATAGACAGATAAGTAAACAATTTTTTGATAAAAGAGGCTTTCATTTAAATTGAAAAACAAACACAAACTTTGGCCACGGCCAAGGGCCATTTTGCCTTTTTAAACATCACAAGGGAATTTAAAAACTTCAAACAAATAAAAACTACATAAAGGGTGGGCTCGGGCCTCTTCCGGACTACCACCGATTTTAAAAACAAACATAAGCACATGTCTTTTCTAGCAAAGTGCATGGGAAATCAGGAGCGGTGTGGAGGTCCAATTCTGCAACTGCTCCTCTGGCTCGGCATTGCGGATTCCTAAAGTCTCAGCTTCATCCTGCGTGACTACGTCAACCTCTTCGAACATGCCCCAGATTCCTTCCCCTAGACCGTTGTCGATGGCATACTCCCGCACTGGGAATGACTGGTACAGATGAGGAATTGGCCTGGCCAATGCTTGATCAACACTCTTGTTCTTCATCTCTGCTTCATCATCATATGTGGGGACATACCCCAAACCAAACTTTGCTCCTTTGGCGGGGATTTGAATTGGCTCGACAATTCCTTGAAAGTGTTTCCCTAATCCGAAACCTGGTTCGAAACCATTATGGAGCATGACAGTAGCAATCATCTTGTATACGGCCGGCATAGGAGGTTGCGGAGCTAAAACATCACCGGTCGCATTTACCTGCTCCACCGTGTAGAAATCACAACCTCGGAAAACCTCGTGAACGATCGGCGCATAACCATCGGAATGACTCCCCTCACCATGAATAACCAATTCCTGGTCCTTCCAAACAAATTTCATCATTTGGTGAAGGGTAGAAGGCACAGCCCCAGCCATGTGGATAAACGGCCTTTCAAGAAACAAATTATAGCTGGTATTAATGTCCAACACTTAAAACTCCACATTGAATTCCGAAGGCCCCATCTGAATAACCAAATTTATTGCCCCCTATCGTGTCTCTCTGCACTCCATCGAAAGCTCTCAAACTTGGTTTTGTTGAACCTTTCCTAAGTCAAATTTCAGTTGCTTGAGAGTTGAAAGCGGGCAGATGTTGAGACCGGACCCATCGTCGACCAAAACACGATTTATAACTTTGTCCCGGTATTTGATGGTGACGTGCAGAGCTTTATTGTGCATCTTGCCTTCAAAGGGTAGCTCTTCATCACAAAAACTAATTCGATGTCCTCGAATGACCTGGTTTATCATGGCTGCTAGATTGTCAATGTTAGTACCCACAGGCACATAAGTATCATCCAAAGCCCTCATCAGAGCCTACCTATGCAACTGCGAACTCATCAATAAGGCCCACACAGAGATCTGAGCCGGCGTCTTCTCCAAACGCTTCATAATTGAATAATATTCGGCTACATTTTTCTCCAGAACTCCTCAGCCTTGGCTTCATTGATCGGCCTCTTTGTTTGGTCCTTCTTCTGCCCTCCTTGAGCCAACTCTTCCGGTGTGTAACATCTACCAGATCTGGTCATGCCTTGAGTGACAGTTGTTTCAATCACAAACTTTTGTCGGGCAAGAGTTTCTCTTGGCGCCAAGGCAACAGCCTTCTCAGGTGTCAGAATCACAAACTCTTTCTTCTCTCTAATGCTCAACGAAGCAACAGCCATTTCCAGTTCATCCGGAGCGACTGAAACTATTTATTTTGTCACGCACCAATCATCATCTATCTCTATCATATTGATAGTGACGCCTCCATGATTTGGCAAAGGATTACTATTGACATTGGGTGCGACTGTCTGGAGAGAGACCACATTCTGGTAAATCAGGTCTTGGATTTTATGCTTCAGATTGATACAATCCTCATTATCATGTCCTACACTGTTGGAGTGATACGCGCACCTCTGATCAGGTCTGTAAAACTTTGAGCTAGTGTCAACTGGCTTGGGCCCCACTGGATAAATATATCTTGCCGTAGTTAATCGCTCGAACATCTTTGTTCGACTTTCAATAAGCGGAGTGAAAATTCTAGTCGACTTCTTCTCAAATCTAGGACGGGGGGGATCGTGATTACCTTGTTGCGGAAGAGGCATTTGACGATAATTTAGAGCGTTTGGACAGGGGGCTTGATATCTAGTCCAAACGCTCGTTGGGGACCGGTATTTGGAGTGAAAATTCTAGTCATGCTCGTTGGGGACCGATATTTGGAAAGTGGCTTTTTGCGGTAGGGGTGGAGCAATTGAGGGACTTTGGGCATTTCGAGTGTCTTGGTAGTTTTAAGGGAAAGTTTGGGGGTTGGTATGTTGATTT
The DNA here is from genome assembly GCA_036250405.1 of Solanum raphanifolium. Classification (NCBI taxonomy): domain Eukaryota; kingdom Viridiplantae; phylum Streptophyta; class Magnoliopsida; order Solanales; family Solanaceae; genus Solanum; species Solanum raphanifolium. The sequence goes on from JAJOOE010002206.1 coordinate 7,362, forward strand.
TGGTGATGGGGGAAAGTTTGCGGGTTATTAACCTTTTGGTTTTGAGTGGGTGGACCAGTTTGGGGGTTGGCATCTTGGGGAGGAAGTGGCATTTGAAGGTTGGTATTTTGAAGAGGGGGTGGTGTCTTGTAAGAGGCGGAGGCATAATGGGGATTTTGGGTGGTTAAGTCGATGACTGAGGGATTCTGAGCAGGACTAGAGGGTGGGTTTTAAGCCTGTTCCGCACTTGAAGGAGGAAAGTAAAGTGGAGGCCTTCCGTCTACTAGAGCATTGAAAGCAAAACCCGGATTAGGCAAATCTTGCCTTCTCTGCATTTCGACCCTCATCTCGGTGATCTACTACATCAACTGCATAATTGTTCGTTCTGATCAGCAATGACGGGCTGAGCCACGACAACATTGGTAAGGTCGATCTCTTCATTGTTATCACCCATTGTTGACTTGCCCTTCCGAGAACTTTGAGTGGGGAAGGAATTTGTAGTCCCTTTTGATTTTGTAAAATAGGGGTGTTCAGCCAGCTTATCAACACAGATCAGTTCTAACTACATGTAGAGGAAAACAACTCAAAGGCATATCTGTTAGTTTTAATTCAGGACAAATAATGCAAAATATCACATAAAAAGCATGTAAACACATAAAAGTTGCTTCGTTTGAGGACACGTTAACCCACGAGTAATGAGGACTGATTTTTGAACAAGCAGGAATTTGCTCATTTTATTTTAAGGCTAGTGACTCAGAGAGGTTAAATTGCGTTGAGCTAAGGTCTTCTTGTTGTATCATTCGGCATCTGTTGATGTGAATTCAATGTTTCCTTGTAGAATGAAAAGGGGGAAAAGAAAAGACATACGTAGTAAAGACTAGACTATGTATCTCCCAAGGAGAATTCAGGCCCTACGTAGTTCGAATACAAAAGAAAATTCTCACTTCCATTCATTCATTTCTTGCAAATTACAAGGAAAGTAAAGACATACAATAAATCTCATAAAGATAGATGGTGCTTTCACCAAGCTTCTTCTTCTGACTGCTGCATTAATCACAAGGGGCAAACTCAACTTGAATATTTCCCATGTTGATGAGGGTTTCCACGTCATAGTGAAACCCGAGGCACCTTCCAATGTTGTCATGATAAGGGCAGAGTTTCCAGATTTCACTTCCAACGGGATCGATCGCTTCACCATCCTTTTTTATAGAGGCCAAGACCCCTTTCCGAACCAACTGACTGTAGATACCCAACAATGTTTTCTTGAAAGGCGTGAAGTAGTGACAATAGAACAAAGTGTGCTTAGTGACCGGCATACTGGGCTCCGGTTGGTCACAGGTAAGGACGGTGTTCTCACCCCACATATATGGGATCTCCCCAACGTTGATCAGGTTGTGGATTGCTGTCTTAAGCTCCACACATTCATCTATAGTGTGTCCTCTTTCGTTTGGGTGGTAGGCACATGTCTTTTGAGAGCTTTCATGCCCATACCCAAAAGTGGTTCCTTCGAGAGGCTTCAGCATACCTGACGCCTTAAGGTGCTCGTAAATGAGAGCACACGGCACGACTCTTGCCCCCACGTTATGTGTCCGCTCATAAGCCGGGAGAGTGATCTTTTTGTCTCCTCCTTTTAGACGTCCCAAGAAGGGAGGCATATAGATGATTTCCTCATCGGCATCTTCTTCAGTAGCTCCAGGGTGAGTGTCTTTGGGACCGCTATTGGCTTCTTGATTGAAGAAAGAGAATTTTCCGCGTATCTTCTGAAGCCTCATGGTTATATCATTGTTAAAGACATCATGTTTCTTCCGCATAGCAATCGTCTCCTCATTCATGATAGCATATCTTGCCATCTTAGCCGCTGACTCCGCGTCTAGTGCTGCACTTTTGGCTTGCGTAGCTGCGGTGGCTAGTTGCACTTTTATTCTTCTTTCTCCCATCTCTCGAATATTTTGTTTGAATTGACGCGGTTTCATCCATAAATTCTAATCAGTCGTCTCCACCTCAACATTTTTGCCTTTTTTCCATCTTAGCAGCAATTTCACCTTTCCTGAGATGATAGAGTAGTGTTTTAGGATTTGGTAGTGAGATTTTATTTTTGGCTAAGAAACTCAAGACTCAGGAATTTTGGTCGGACATTTTCGTAGTGACTTGTATTCGGCATTGTAGAGATTTTATTTTTCAAAAAATTTTTGACAAGGAGTAGGCTAAAAATGTCCTCATTCAAAGCAACGTACCACATAAACAGTTAAAGCACACAAGTAAACAGATAAATATCGCGTCCTAAACATACATATGACCCTTTTGTGCCAAAGGTAGGCCTAGCGAATTGAAGGATGTATATGTCTTTTTAAGTCAATTCATTATCCCCAAAATATTTCATTAATAGCATTCAAAAATGTTTGACAAACATAAAATTTGGGAAATGAGTTCGGAAAGTAAATTACAAAACAAAGTACAAATAAAGCAATCCTACGCAGGGGATGATAACAAACTTCAAGCTCATCCTGAACTTTCACCAAGTCTAGTCCTCTTGGCGATGCTGACCTCTTCCCACATAGCATATATGTTTGCCCATAGGTGATCCCTAGCCAACCGAGCCCCTTCTTGATGTCTGAACCTCTCGACTGACTGAATATGTTGCTCCATGCTATCATCTAGTTCTGACATGCATTGCCTAGCTCTTCGTAGATCTTGCTTCAACTGAGCTATGACTTTGGCGTCCTCTGAATGATGGCGTTGATGGTCCAACTCATTCTTGTCATACTTCTCTTGGAGTCGATGAAGTCGAATTTGATGTTTGGCCCCAACATCTGCAATAATATGGGGAACATTTGGACCAGGCTCGATAGTTCCGGCGAGGCTCTTCTTCAACCATTCCTTGTAATCCTTAGAACATTCAGGATGGAATCTGTTTGGTACCGGCTCACCCAATACCCTTCGAGTCTTCCATGTTCTACGTATGTCTTCAGCATAAGAGACTCATCCATTTTCATGATCGGTCGCAAATTTCTTCATGTCTGCGATTTGGGGAATTCCCTGTTTCCCTCCCAGTCGTCTAAGGACTCGACCGGGAGCATATGGTCTAGTCCCTCTTAATTCGGCAAATATCAAGTAAGGTACCCTTTGCGCTCGAATCACCATTTGTTTTGTCACCACTAGACATTCTATTGACCACTGCACATTTTCTTCTCTTAGCCCTTGAAGTCTTGGATACCAGAATTTTAGACCTCCAGTTTTGTTGCAATGATTATGGTACATCCACCAATCGTGACCTCCAAGTTGGTCTAATCGTCTCAACGGATCTGGTTCTTCTGGATTATGTGCTTTGATCAAGTGCCTCATCATCCACCACTGAAGTATCAGGTTGCATCCCTGAAAGAAACGCTCTCCTCTTTGACACTTGTCCAAAGCCCTATAAATGTCGGCCAAAATCATGGGTGCCAAAGTGTAGTACTTGGTTGCTGACTCGTAGCCCACTCCATAAAAGATAGCATGAGTGACCATTACTACACTTGGATGGATAGTGTAATTTGGTCCCTGAGGAAATATCATCGTCCCAAGTAGGCATATCGCAAAGGCAAGAGGCCGTGTCTCCTTCCATTTTTCTTCTGAGACAAACTCTTCTTTGAACTTTTCATTGGCTCTTGCACGTCTGAATCGATAATAAAGCATTCGAAGTGGAATGTTTGGCCCGGGCAGCTTGTCCATCCAATCAGCTTTGACGAGTGACAGTTTTTCTTTAATTTCGGCAAAATCCCATGTTTTTGGGAAAAGGAGATCTGTATCGGGTTGGTACCTCCTTTTGTTGCACATGCCAACACTCTCGTAACTTGTCAGGACTTCTTTAATAGTCGGCATCATTTCAACTTCCCCGAACCGAAATACCATATTGTCGCTGTCCCAAAACTTTACCATTGTTCCAATTAAACCAGGCCAAGCCACCATTTCCATCAATGACGGGAGATTGCCTATGTGTCTTTGAACTTTTCTCTTGTCCCCGTTGTTCATGAACTTCCACCAACCTTGGAGATTAGGGTCAGGTATGATCACCATTCGGGTTCTCAGAGGCTCATGTACTAGATTCATTCTACAAGAAAAACAGACAACGGTAAGTTTCCCCCACCCCCATTAGATAATTAATTTGTTTAAAATGACATATACATTCTTCAATTAAACACGTAAGCATGATTGTCTTTTTATTGGCAAATGGGCCAAATAGAACAAGGTGGGCTTCTAATGAAGCCAACACGCCTTGGGTGTTGGGTCAACTTAGTTCAAAATGCGCTAAAAATTGGGTTTTGGTTTCGCTCTACGCTAGTTGACTAGGAGTGGCTTTTGAAAGACCGGGAACCCAAGTGGACAACTTAGGCTGGAATTCACGACAACCATTGGAAGCATGATGAACCAATAAATTGTCGATCGTTCCGAAAAAGGGTTGAGTATAAAAAAGTACGGCTGCGGTTCCGCAAAACCATCCTTTAATATACTATACATGCAAGAGAATATGCCATGAAATGCAATGACAGTTATAAAAAATTTAAACACGTTAAGCACAATTCAACAGTTAATCACAATTAATCAAATAGTCAAATCTTATGGTTAGAACTTAATTAACTCCCCAGCGGAGTCTCCATTTCTATTTTACTCGAAAATATAAATAAAAGAAAAATGATTGAGTTTTCAAAAAAATCAATTAAAGTTATGATTTAAGAGAAATCGAATTTCCAAAAGAACAAAGTCGCCACTTAATTTCTTTAGTAAAAATCAAGAAAAAAACTTAGGGTTTTCAAAAGATTTAAACAGATAAAATCAATTGAAAATAAAGGCTTCGAAGTTCAATGTACATTCCGAGAAGGTGTTAGGCCCTCGAAATGCCCGCTAACTTGCGGTTGATCGGCGATTTGACTAAAACGACTTTGACTAATTTTAAAATTTTAACTAAGTAGGAAAAAAAGAAATTCACTTTATTTATTCACTATTTTTATTTATTTATTTATTTATAATCATCTTAGGGGAATAGGACTAAGGGGGATTTTCCTAAAGGGAAATAAATTAAGTGTTGACAAGACTAACATTAAAATAAGTAATAAAATATATATACTTTAATTTGAAAAATAAAATGAAATGACCATCCTTGGGAATTTAATTAAATTAAATCATAAGAGAATCAAAGTATTAGTCAAATACAATAAAATAAAGGGAAACTTTCACATATAGCCACTCAAAAATAGTCTAATTACTCTCCATAGCTATAATTTGATAATTACAATTCGTAGCTACATGTTATATGGAGGAGAGAGACGAGCGAGACTGGGAGAGAGAGGAGGGAGGCGAGAGAGAAGGGGCAAAGAGTGGGAGAAAGGTGAATTGTATATGTATATAGGTTAGATAATTGTATATTATACATATGTATTTGTATATATGGCAAGCGAGATTGGGAGAGAGAGGAGAGAGGCGAGCGAGATTGGGAGAGGGAGGAGAGAGGCGAGCGAGAGAGGGCAGAGAGTGGGAGAGAGGTGAATTGTATATGTATATAGGTTATATAATTGTATATTATACATATGTATTTGTATATTCTGGTGAATTATACATATACAAACATGACAAATTATACAAACTCAAAGTCAGCCCACGTAATTAATGTATAATGTTAGTCGTGAGTGGTAATTATAGCAAATTATAGCTATGATGAGTAATTAAGTAGTATAAGTTTGCTTAACCGCGTAATTTTCCCTAAAATAAATGGGATAAGGGAAGACATATTGAATTTGGGCCTTTTGTCCAAATTCCCAAATCTGCAAATAAAATAAGGGAAAATTGTATATAATAGCAAATTATTAATTTAAATTAAATGCTATAAATATAGTTTGATTTAATTGTACCTCATAACAAACTGTTGCTATTTCGCCTCTCTCCTGGTGAATCTCGCTCGCCACTCTCGTTCTCTCCCTCGCCTCTCTCGCGTTTTATACAAACTCAAATGTATAAAATGCATTTGTGTTTGTATAAAGCGAGAGAAAATTGTATATATACATATCTCTCTCCCCTCTCCCAAATCTCGCTCGCCACTCTCCCAGATCTCGCTCGCTCACTCGCCTCTCTCACTTTATACAAAAAACGCAAATGTATAAAATGTGTTTGTTTTTGTATAAAGCGAGAGAAAATTGTATATATACATATATTTTCGTTCCCCTCTCCCAGATCTCGCTCGCCACTCTCCTAGATCTCGCTCGCTCACTTGCCTCTCTCACTTTATACAAACACAAATATATATATTGTGTTTGTATTTGTATAAAGCGAGAGAAAATTGTATATACAAATATAAATGCATATATTTTCGTCATATACACTTATGATTATACAAATACGATCTTCCCCTTCCCAGTTTTGTTTTGTTTTTCTCTCTTTCTCGCTTTATACAAACACAGATTATACAATTGATATTTTGTATATGTATACCAAAGCAGATTATACAACTGCTTTATTTTGTATATTTATATCAAAATTATACAACTGCTTTCTTTTGTATATATATAGCGAAATATACATATTTATGTTTGCTATGGAGCTCAATTATGCAAACTATAGCTATAACATACAAATATGATTTTTGTGTTTGCTATATGTGAAAGTTTAATTCATTGGGCTTTTGGCCCTTTTTCCATCTTCATTGGCCATGATATACACCAAGTGTATATTCAAGGTATACACCATGTATACCGCCAATTCTCGGACTCCCGGACCTGTAATTTTGTTTTAACTATGTATTTCCGCGTTTTCCACCTGTATTTTTCACGTTTTTCCCTATATATGATATTTTCTGACTGTATATCGGTGTATACAACAGGTATATCAGCTTGTTTTCGACTTTTCCGGAGCTTGAAAATTTAATTTCCAGCATTATCTTGTTGCTTTCAACCTGTACACCAGCTTCCTTAATTTGCCATGATGGTTGACTCAATGGAGAAAATTGAGCCTTCATGGCTCATCTCACAGATGCAAGAGGAAGTGGGAAATCCCAAGGGACTCGGTCGACACCATAAACACAGAAAAAGACATAAATTATCTAGAGGAAAATGACATGGAACAAAATAACGAATTAATGAAAGAAAATATATGAGAATAGGCAAAGTGGTCATTCAAATACTTGCAGACCAAAGCAAGGAGGTTTTAGAATATGACATGTGTATATATGGACAAAATAACACTCATGATAAGGTTAACTTCAAACATACAATAACTTCTAGCAATGAAAGCAAGGTGATCATTATCCTTAAGATAGCAAAGGTAAGAATTTCAAGTGATGAGATTTAAAAGAAACAATGAGCAATTATGTCATCTACTAAATATGACTATTAAACATTTATCTCAAAGTACACCTACTTAAAATCATTTTTCCAGATAACAAAGAATATGATAAAAATCTTATTCATGAACCCTTTGACTCAGACCAAAATTAAGCCAAACTAAACGTCAAAAGACCAAATATATACTAGTGACGACTAACAGAAAGCAGGAGCAAAACATGCTTCTCATAATATTACAAATAGCGAACATGAGGACAAATAGATAAACATGATAGAAATCCAAGATATGGTCATAGTGATCCTAAACAAATACTATCACTCGAGGATGCAAGATGTAATAAATAGGGACACAATACTAAAGAAATCTCATGCTAAACTAATGCTCTTATTAAATAGATAGAAACTGGACCATCTAAAATCGAGAGAGTACGGAACAAACTTGAGAAGAGCAAAGATGCATTTCATTTTTTAAAGAAACTTGCTTCGACAAGTGGGGTAATAGCATCAAAGGTTCCAATGAAAGTGAAAAAAAGATATATAAAACTAGGCTGATATAAAACCAAATACCGGCATCCAAACACACAAACAAAAGAACAGAACTATAGTCAAAAGCAAATCTTCAAAAAATCCAGAATGAATAAAACTTAATTAATCGAAAACAGAGAGTGTGAAGAGCATTACAAACATTCACCAAGGAAAGCAAATCCCGAACTAATTCCAAACATAACAGAATGAAAACAACTTAACATTTAGAAAGCGTAACGTCGATATTTAGCTCACGTTAGGCATATAAGACAGAGACATTCGAGATAAAGAAAGAGACGAAACTAAATGAGATAAAGACGAAGTTGTCACCTTCTCCTGGGCAACTGAACTGAGGCAACAACAAACAGAGATGAGCTTTTCCACCACCACACACACAACTTCAAAAATTTCGACAAGCAGCGGGAAAGTAGTGTTCAGAAGGGAGAAGCTGAAACTGAATACTCTTTATAGTATTTTCTGAGACTAGAGCCTACTTTTTCTTAAAGAGTTCTATATATTTTCACTGTATGATTTTATTTCCTTGACTCAAATATTTTTCAATAAAATAAAAATCCCCCCCCCCCCTCAACAGTGAATAAAAGCAATTATATAGAAGGAAAATTAGGGCACCTTTTGGTGGGAAAGAGGCTAAAATCCGGATGGAAAGGACCCATGTTCAAAATTAAAACTCCAAAACCTTTCACCCTTCCGGCTAAACACCCTTTTCTTGAGATTTTGACTCATTCCGAAAGGGGAAAGGGGATGGATGGACTCGATCTATTCGATTGTCCTGGACGAGCAACGTGGAGCGATCTCATGCTAGGAGGATGATTCACACTGCTGCTACTGATGGTTTTTGCCGCAAAACTCGACTAGAAACAGTACTATCAAGAGGGACGGGAGGAAAAAGAAAAACGAGACGCAGTACTACCCTCTGTTGCTGCTTTTTCGTCTATCTATGTTGCTTTGCCGTGTATTTTCACGCTGCTGCGTGCTTTTCCGTTTGCTTCACTGTTGGACTGTTGTTGGAACGTTTGGATCTCTTTGTGAAGAAGAGAGTTGGGCCGAGTCGGTGGAATTGGGTATTGGGTCGGTTGGTATTGTATTTGGTGTTGTTGATTGTATTTTGTATTGTTGTATGAACTGATGGGTTTTTGGGCTGGATCTTTAGGGATTTAGGAATGGGAATTGTTTGAGGAAAGGGCTGCTGGGATTATGGGGCAACAGTGGGCTGCTGGAAAAAAGAATTGGGTCTTGAACTCGGCCTAAAATTGGTTCAAGATGAAGGCAAAATGGATTTAAGGATAGAATTGAAATGGTTAGATTTTGAATCGATAAATTGGTCAATAGATTGCAATTATAGCCAAATTAATTTAGGACGTAACTAAATTGAGTTTGGATTAGAAAATTCGGCTCAAATCTAAACGAGATGAATTTAAACAAGATTAATTAACAAGCTTCTTAAATTTAACAAAATAAAATAATTAACTTAATCAAACTGATTAATTCAAAATGTTAACTATAATTTAAGCTAAACTAATTAACAAAATATTTATGTAAAAGTAAAATCTTTTCGACACGATTTTTGAATATTTATAAGGTATACTAATTATATAAAAATTTATATAAAATATATATTATTTAAAAATTATAAACATGATAAAATTAATTAAAATAACTTTAAAATATTTTGAACTTTATAAAAACTAATTATTTTAAATCGTTTGGAATTAAGAAGTTCGAAAATTAATTATTACCGGAGAGGGTCAAAATTGGGTGTCAACAGTTAGCACCCCTCACTTCCAACCCGAAGGTTGCGAGTTCGAGTCACCAAGGGAGCAAAAGGGGTGGGAGCTCCAAGGGAAGGTAAAAAAAAGGAAAGGTTTTATATTTATTTTCATACTCCATTCTGCCTATAATACCAATTTTTTTTTTATAGATGATAAATAGCGATTAAGATCAACATTTGCAAAGAAATTAAAAATATGTTAGTTAGATGAGTTGGATCATAAGTTAAATGCATTATATTATTTAAAAGGGAAAATACATTTTAAAAAACCTGAAATTGGTCGAATAACTTACTTTAATACTTAAACTACACGAGCGTTTAAATACCCCCTTAACATCTTTGAAGTGATTTGTTTTCCACCCTGAGACTATAACACCACTCTCATCCGCCACATCATAGTCACGTAAGCGCCACATCATAGTCACTTAAGCACCACATCATAACCATATAGGCACCATGTCATTAATTTTTATTTATTTTTTACTTATTCACTATTTTTTCTTAAACACTTTTGAAAATTAATTATATCAATTGATTAATTTATAAATGCATACCCCACACCTCTCTTTCTTCTTCCTTCTTGTTCACCATTATTCCAACCTTCCATACTTTCTTTTCTTCTTCTTCACTATTCAACAATTTTTAAGTCACTTTAAAGAAGAAAATTCACTAATATTCACATTATCTTCTTTGAACTCTCCCAACGAATTTACCCACTTGGAGAATCGATTTTTTTGAAAGCCAATATTTTCTTGACAACTCAAATAAGAAATGAAGATTGCGTAAGAAAGTTAGTCCAAGAAAATATAAATTTTATGAGAAGTGTTTGAATGGATCTAGAAATCAAAATGGGTCACTCAAAATTTAAGAAAGTTTACATTTGCCAAATCGACACCAATAATATAGAGTGAAATCGACGTCAATAAAATGACATTGGTATTGAATTTTACGAATTAGTAAAAGACTAGTGAAATGAAAATAGTGGATAGAGGTGGGGATGAAGATGGAGGAGGAGATGTTTCAATGGAGAAAGATGTGTATTGAGGAAGACAACAAAATGAAAAGAAAAAAGAAATTTAAAGAAATTAAAAGGGGACCCACTAATTTCATTTACCTCTTATTAAGAAAATTTACATATTTTAAAGATTTAATATATATAAAAAACTATTTAAATAATTTGTTATATATAGGCCAATAAAAAAAGGCCATGCATAGGGCTTTAAAAATTCAGCTTTTTTTTTCTCTGTTTTCACGCACTTTCAGGAGAGTGCACTCACTCTCTCTGCCACATCATCCCTTAGGGGGTGTTTTAATCACTTCAAAGATGTTTAGGGGGTATTTAAATACCTGTGTAGTTTAAGTACTAAAGTAAATTTTCGTGCCAAGTTCAAAAAGTTTTTATGTATTTTCCCTATTTAAAAATGAGTTATGTAATATGATATGACATATCAAATATGTGCCATATATATGAATCAAAAAGTAATAATTGAGTGACTTTATTGTACAAAAAAGAACAATGACTTTATGTCCCAAGAATTGAGTGACCTTTCAAAGAATATTAACTCATTTAAAAGGTTCCATTCTCACTTTTTTATACTCCTAATTACGCCTCCATCTCATATTAGTTGAATCTTACTAAAAAATAATTGTCATATATTAGTTGTCCACCTTACTAAATCGAAAAAACATTAATTAATTTTTTCTCTATAATATCCTTGCAAATAATTCTTTTTGAAAGTGTTCACATTTGCTTGTAAAATTTTCAAAAAGTTTTTAAAGAGGTGAATTAATAAAATTATCTTCTTTTTTATGATTTCTTAATATACGTAAAAATAAAAACTGATCAACTAATATGATATGGAGAATGTACTCACACTACATGTTTCATTATCTACTAACGTTGACATTTGTGATTTCCAAAATTTGTGAAGGAAAAGATTCGTCACTAATTAGTATGACAAAATATTCCGACACAAAATCAAATTATTTAATTAAAATTTACCTTGTTAAAAAATTTGTGACAAAATCTTTATTTCGATCATAATTTTGTCACGAAATTACAACTTTGTCACAAATTTGTGCGGGATTTTATTTTGGCGTAAATTTGTGATGAATTTTGTCATAAAATCGTTATACGTCAATGGGGCGGCTCAAATACATCAATGAGCTAAAGTCAAAATGGATTTGTGACCTTAAATTCTTATTTTTTAATTTTTTTTAATTCAAAGTTTATTCTTCTAATATTTTAAAATGCATAGTTGTTAATATATTTGAAAATTATTTTTGAGATACATAGTTTTCTCTTCTTATTTTTCTGTGAAAAAGGTTATATTAAATGCTTACACTACTTAGACGTTCGATCATTTTCTTAAACACTTCCTACTCATATAATTAGGGTTTTGGGAACATGATGTTACAAGTGTCTCCAAAATTTGTCGATCATTTTCTTAAACACTCACTATATCATAAATCTATATCATAAATGATCTTTAGCGGTAATTAATTAACGACAATAACTCAATTATCGAGTCCGGAGCCAAAAGGATAACTTTTTTCCTTTAGAAAATATAAACGACATATCAAATATTTTTTAAACCAAAAGGGAAAAATCGCTGAGGAGGGAGCGATATCCTTCCCACATAATTAACTCCGTCGACTCCGTTAAAAAAAATTCAATTAAAATCGCTGCCCTAGCAGTGATTTTGTCGAATTTTTAAAAAAAAAAAATTAAAATTGATGCTCCTGCAGCGTTTTTATGAAGAATTTTTTTTTTATCAAAAGTTGAAATCGCTGCTACAGCAGAGATTTTATCAATTTTTTTAAAAAAAATTGATTTCTCAAAAAAAAAAAGTGTGGTTAATTACATTGGTTAAAAAAAACAATTAGTGAGGTTAAATATTAAAAATGACAAGTAAAACCCAATCAATTCTTAGCAAAATACAAAATCACACTGCCACACGAAACAATCAATATTAGTATATAATTAACCACCGACAATGTAATTAGAAAGTAGACCAATTTTTAGTTGAACATTATTTAGCATTATCAAAAAGAATATTCGATATTAGAAAGTAGACCAATGTAATTAACCACACGAAATTATTATTTTTTAAGAAATTGCTACGGGAGCAGCGATTTCATTTTTTTTTTAAATCGATACAAACGCTGCGGGAGCAGTGATTTTTTTAACGGAGTAGACGGAGTTAATTATGTGCGAAGGATATCGCTTCCTCAGGAGCGAATTTGCCCTTTTGGTTTAATAAGAAATTGATATGTCGTTTTTATATTTTGAAGAAAAAAATTGTCCTTTTGGCTCCGGACTCCTCAATTGCCGCTAAATATGTACTATTAGTGGCAATTAGCACTCTTTGTATATGTCCCTAAAGTCTTTAGCGATATTGGATCTAATGACACTTAACTAATGCCGGTAAAAACTTTAGCACTCTTTATTAATGTATCTATTTATTGCCGCTAAAAGTTGTTTTTGTTGTAGTGACTCCCTAACCATTTTTTACTTTAACACTAGAATTTGAACTTATTTATATTAAATGGTTACACTACTTAAAAAATACTCTACCTATTAAACATTTGTTAGATAGCTAACCAAAATTTTTTTTTGAGTATAATTCACTTGCGAATGATTGACAAAATGACAAATTAAAAGACGATATATCATATTTTGGCCCAAAATAATTATCAAAATTAATATGAAATATGAGAAATGAAAAGAAAAAGTACTTTTACACCGAAACCCTAAATTTATCGTCATTGCTTTCCATGTCATATTCTCCACAAACCCTTGCCTTTTCATAATTTTTTTTTTGTTTTTTGTTTTAAATATATCTGGTCGTTTTTTTAGGTTTAGAACTAATGTCTTTCACGCGCCGATATAAGGTGTATCAAAAATATTTGGTAGTTCTGAAGTCTGAACTAAAACTCATCTTATTGGACATTTATATTATTTTTTTAAAAAATGTTTATTAGACACTTTTCAAAAAACATTAAATTTATTAGAAGGCATCAGTTATGACTTTAGGCCAAATAAAAGGTACACTACAATCTTAAAACCAATATATTTGATTCTAAATATTATAACAATAAATCCAAATATATCGATTCATAACTTTCAAAATAAAATCTATAAAAAGCTATATAAAAATTACTACAACTCACAATAAATTTATAAATAAAAATCATATACCAAAGCGAAAAAGACATTTGGCTCTTTAGTAGGCATTATAACATAGTTATCCTTATTCCTTAGTTAATAGGTTAAACTAGCATTAAAAAGGTTCTTCCTGCCGTAGGATGGCTAATTACACGATGATTATTTATCTATGACAACTAATTAAGGATACATATTTTCTCCAAGACTTTGGGACTAAGAGACTGTTTGGCATTACGGTTGGGAGGCCAAAACTTTTTTTTTTTATATAGAAAAAACACTTTTTTTAAAAAAAAATCAAGTGTTTGGCAAATCCTCAAAAGTGCTTTTAAATAGAAGCAGAAGCAGTTTTTCTGCTATTGGTAAGAAACTACAAATTTCTGCTTCTTAAAAAAAGTAGAAGCAGAAAATTATTTTTTTGAAGACTAAAAATCGCTTACATATTTACATATTTACCATAAATCTCTTATTAATTTATTAACATATTTCATAAGTTTTGTTAAGTTTCATTTAGGAATTTTCTTTTTTATTTTTATATGATAAACTTTTTATTTTATTTATGTTTATATATTATTATTTATATTTTATGTATTAATTTATGTATTATTAGAAATATGTAATAATAATATTTTGCAGGATTAAAAAAGAAAAAAGTAGCAATTAAAGATTTCATCCTTCCCAAAAAAAGTAACAAATAAAATAATATTTTTTCTTAATTTACGTATTAGATAACATTAGAGGATTATGACAAAAAATAATAGCTAAAGATTGAATCCAAAAAAAAAAAAAATAGGTAACAAAAAAAAATTCTTCTTCTCAATATTTTTCAACAATACTTTTGTTAAAAAATCAATTCCCCTAAAAACGTAACAAATAAATAAAAATTCCTTTTCGTAGTTTAAATAATCTTAAAAGAACTTTGATACTTGCTCTTTTTCGTAATTTGACTCTCAGAAGCACTTTTAAAAACAAAATAGGCAAACATAAATTGCTTATCAAAAGTACTTTTCAAATGAATTTGCCAAACACAAATTGTTTTTAAAAAAAAACACTTTTCTAAACAATTATTTTTAAAAAGCACTTCTAGAAATAAGTAGTTTTTAGCAGTCAGAGCCTATTTGGTATTGCTGCTAAAAACTGATTATTCCTAGAAGCGCTTTTATAAAATAGCTTTTTAGAAAAGTGCCTTTCAAAAAGAGAAAAATGACAAATATACCCCTGAACAATCGTAAATGGTATGCAAATACTCTCTGTCATACTTTTGGGACATTGGTGCCCCTGTCATCTAAAAACTAGAGCATATATGCCCTTCAAACATAAATTGCTTATCAAAAGCACTTTTCAAATGAATTTGCCAAACACAAATTGTTTTTTTTTTAAAAACACTTTTCTAAAAAGTTATTTTAAAAAAGTGCTTCTAGAAATAAGTAGTTTTTAGCAATCAGAGCCTGTTTGGTATTACTGCTAAAAACTGATTATTTCTAGAAGCGCTTTTATAAAATAGCTTTTTAGAAAAGTGCCTTTCAAAAAGAGAAAAATGACAAATATACCCCTGAACAATCGTAAATGGTATGCAAATACTCTCTGTCATACTTTTGGGACATTGGTGCCCCTGTCATCTAAAAACTAGAGCATATATGCCCTTCAAACATAAATTGCTTATCAAAAGCACTTTTCAAATGAATTTGCCAAACACAAATTGTTTTTTTTTTAAAAACACTTTTCTAAAAAGTTATTTTAAAAAAGTGCTTCTAGAAATAAGTAGTTTTTAGCAATCAGAGCCTGTTTGGTATTACTGCTAAAAACTGATTATTTCTAGAAGCGCTTTTATAAAATAGCTTTTTAGAAAAGTGCCTTTCAAAAAGAGAAAAATGACAAATATACCCCTGAACAATCGTAAATGGTATGCAAATATTCTCTGTCATACTTTTGGAACATTGGTGCCCCTGTCATCTAAAAACTAGAGCATATATGCCCTTCACTCTAATGAAAGACTAAATAGGGACACGTGGCACAATCTTATCCATCGATCCAATATTTAATAAATGTCGGTCGGTGGATAAGATTATGACACGTGTATGTTCGTTACTATAAAGGGTATATATGCTCTAGTTTTTGGATGGCAGGGGCACCAATGTCCCAAAAGTATGATGGAGGGTATTTGCATACCATTTATGATAGTTCGGGGATATATTTGTCCTTTTTTCCTTTCAAAACAAGCAATTTGTGTTTGGAAAATTCATTTGAAAAGTGCTTTTGATAAGCAATTTATGTTTGACTAATTTTAAAAATAAAAAAAAATTGAGAGTCAAATTACTAAAAAGAACAAGTATCAATGTGCTTTTAATAGTAAGATTATTTCATAGAGGGAAACTATTTTAACATCTAATACAAAAACTTTAATTACATTTTTAATTTAATTATTTAAAATGTACATATTCAAATTTTCAATCAATATTGTACATAGATAATATTGTTGAAAAATATTTAAAAGAAGAATCTTTTTGTTATTTATTTCCTATTTTTTTGGATTCAATCTTAGCAACTATCCTTTTTTTTAGTCTAATATTTTTTTAAAATTCAAATTAAAATAAATTAATACATAAATTAAGAATCTTATTTGTTACTTTTTGGAAGGGTCTAAATTTTTAATTATTACCTCTTTTTAATCCTACAAAAATATTGTTGTTAGTTTTATTTCCAATTCTCTAAAATAATACGTAAAGTAATATATACAACATGATATTATAATACATAATAATAATAATAATAATAATAATAATAATAATAATAATAATAATAATAATATAAATCATAAATAAAACAAAAAAATTATTATATAAAAATAAAATAAATAAAATTCTTGAATGAAAATTAATCAAACTTATGAGATATGTTATTTAATTAATAAGGGATATATTAATAAATATGTATATATGTAAGGGATGTTTTTGTCTTGAAAAAATAATTTTCTGCTTCTGTTTTTTTAAACAACAGAAATTTTTAACTTCTTTCCAACAACAGAAAAACTGTTTTTGCTTCCAGTAAAATACAGTTTTAAGAATTTGTCAAACACTTATTTTTTTAAAAACACTTCTAGCCTTCCAACATCAATGCCAAACAGGCTCTAAATAGTTTTTCCATATAATTTTTAAAATTCTAATTTATAAAATTGTATTAATTTATATGGTGTTTGGTTGCGTTCTTTGTAGTCCTACATAATTAATACCAACATAACTTATGAGGGAATCTATGTATAAGTTATGCGGGGTAAAAGATGGAATAAGTTATGCGGATATTAGTTATACATGTATTAAAATAATAAATTACATATTTACCCCTATTAATTTATTTTTAAATTTTTTTATTGAGAACTTAACCTGACTACTGAGTGTACTGCATTCTTATTTTTTTTTCTTTTTCTTTTTAACACACGATCAACAGCCTTTTTTCTTTTTTGGTTTACATTTGGATTCCAAATGTAAATATTTTATTAATATTACAATTCGGGTGGTATATATTTTGTCGGCACATATGTTAATCATATTCTAATTCATATATTTGGTGTATTAAAATTGTATAAAAAATATATA
>JAJOOE010002207.1:0-20707 GCA_036250405.1 Solanum raphanifolium
TTGCAGGCCAGCACTTTGGAGCTTCTAGGGTTTCTTTTTGGGAGTAAATTGCTGTAGAACAAGTGAGAGATATATGAAATGAATTTCATTCTCTTAAGAGTCCTTTATGGACGTTTTTTACATTAAGAAATGTGTAGAAATATCTAGTCCCTCACTTTAAGTAAGCAGGTACATCACTCCCTTAATTTCTGCCACAAGTTCTCTAAGTAGCTGCATCACCTAGTTGCCCTTTTCTTTTAAAATGCTGTCCACATATTTCCTAAGTAGGTGCATCACCTACTCACCACTTATTTAAGTAGGTCACCAGTTAATTTACCATTAAGAACCTATGTCATCCTTTCTACGTAAGCTACACATGTACGTAAGTAACTTAATTACGTAAGACATCCGAATCAGTAGCTTAAGCAAGTAGGCTGATTACTATGACAAATTATACTTTACTTACTCTATTTAGCCTCAAACCTCTTTTGAATATTGTCAAACCTATTTCAAACCCTCACTACTCACATAAAACTAGTATATGCAAAATATGGGACGTTACACATTCAAACTGTCCCCACTTACCCCATCAATTTTGGTCAAAGCACCCTAAATTGGTTGACCAAATTTGACATGGATCCCACACCCATGTCATGTCAACACGGGTGTGGCACCTAAAGTGAAGAGTCCGAGCAACTTAGCTTATAGCTTGATGTTGGAATCTACGTTGTTATTTTTGCAAAAGCACTTCATGATTTCTTCATATTTTCAATTTTAGTAGTTTTAATACTCTCTCCGCTATAAAAAGAATGCCTCTTTCCAAAGTTACCAAGTTCAAAGAAAAGAATGCCTCTTTCCAAAGTTACCAAGTTCAAAGAAAAGAATGCCTCTTTCCTTTTTTGGCAATTCTTAATTTCAACGTTTCACAACTCACATGACATGTTCAAGACCACAAGATTAAAGGATATTTTGGTACATTCTACGCATCTTTGGTTTATCTAAACTCAAATCTAAAATGATGAACATTCAACCTAAAATTCCTATTGGAATAATTTTTTATTGTTATTGATCCATTTGAATCATTACTAAACTAAAATAGCTTACTCAATCTCGACAATTGCTTATTCATATGCTATTGTGAGTTCAAGACAGAAAACTATGGTGAAATTGGTAGACACACTACTCTTAGGAACCAATGATAATGCATCTCGGCTCGAGTACGAGTTGTAGAATACCATCTTCAAAAAGGGATAAAAATATCTTATAATGAATTCAATTCCCGATTTCCATTAAGAATTATGTAATTAAGGGACTCTACTTTTTTAAATATTTTTTATGAACTTTTCAACCTTAGAGCATACAATAACTCACATTTCCTTTCCGATCGTTTCAATTGTAATTGTTAAAAAGTCCCACATTGAAAGAGGAATGGGAAATTGGACTCCTTATCCTTGGACAAACCTCCCCTCATGAGCTAGCTTTGGGGGTTGAGGTAGACTCAGATGTCATATCTTTATATGGCATTAGATTCATACTCATATCAGTTTGTTGTTCACCGATGTTGGGTCCCATTTATAATGGTTCACGCTCTAGTTAAGGTATGGGCATAAGGGGGATGTTAAGAAATCCCACATCGGAAGACGGATGAGAAGCTGGGCTCTTTATATGGACTTGGACAAACCATCGCTCATGAGCTGGGGTTGAGTTGCGTCCAAGTGTCATATCTTTACGGTAATTACCATTCATTTGATAACCTTTTTAATCGATGAAATCGTAAAAATATACGATTCATCAGAAAAAGGCAATAGTTGCTCTTTTCTATATAACAATATTATTAGTTACTCATTGGATTTCTTCAGGACATTTCCCACTAAGCGATTTATATGAATCATTAATATTCCTTTCTTGGAGTTTCTCCCTAATTCATATAATTCTATATATCTAAAAAATTGTTATAATTTTAAGTAAAATAACTGGACCAAGTGCTATTTTAATCCAAGGCTACAAGATTCAAAAAAATTATTTACTTTCTTAAACTCTATATCAAGTCAAATTCAGAGAAACAAATTGAAACAACGAGAATAATTATTAAGGTTTTATACAGTTAATGAACAATTGTTCTTCTACCACCTTCTGATATACTGTTCTAGCAACCAAGTAGCTTATTCCTCTCACATGTACCCAAAATATATCGTAACATTTCACATCCAAAATATTCATATTCATTCAACAAAAAAAAAGCCTTCGAAATCTTGGCGCTTCATCAGTAAAAACAACATCTCCCTTACATTGTATATATTGGGGAAATTGATGTTTGAAGAGTAAAGGAGATCATAACATGTTGCCAAAAAAACAGAAATAAACAGGCCTAACTAAATGCTCACTTGGGGGGATTAAAGGACTCTCCCACTTACCGCCACAACTTTAATCCCGTTACCTACAGAGATAAAGTAGCTTAATAATACACCATCAAAAGTACGTGGGAATAACACAAAATTCATCTCACAAACTCATAGCATAGTGCATCATTAATTAAACAACCTAGTAACAGAAGAAAATACACAACCAACGCTTTAATTTTTTTAATTATACTATAAACTACGGAGCTACATTGCTTATTTCTTAAATATAAATTAAGAATACCCTCTCTAACAACTCGAGGTTCATATTGTGATATTTGGAAAGAGAAACATAGCCCTCCAGGGATTTTTACACACGGCTGTGTGAACAAGCAGCAAAAAGCTTTTAACAAAAATGACCACATAAAATCATGGTTAATCCAGAAATAACTTATTGCACTTGATTGTTCACCCACTGCTTCTGATTAGCTGAGGACATTTTGGGGAAGTGACTAATATCCTCTGCAGTTCTTGATTCAATTAAAAAAGTAAAATCTATAACTGTTGCAGTATAAATGAGAACTAATCAAATACAATTGCAGAATAAAAGGCTTACCCGATCATAGCCACCTAATCTGATCACAGATCTCCATAACCTAGCACGAAGAACATGAAAAGAACTAATATGTACCAAGAACAAGATAAAAATAAAAAAGCTCAATGATAAAACCATGATACACTTACTTTAGGCAATTAATCCGATGACCATAAAACTTAGGTAGTTTAAATTCCATCACCTTCTCCCGGTAAAAGGTGCCTAGTTTTCCTATAAATGCAGCTTGATCCTCAGGGGAGCCTTCATCATCCTCACCATCAACCATCTAAAATTTGAAAACAAATTTTAAAATATTCATGATGAATAGACAACGATCCTGGATTCCTGATTATGTGCTTATATATTGTCGTGCTTATATACTTTTATTTATCTCATTATTGTACAAAATATTATGAATAGTATAAAACTAAATTAAAGAAAAGGAGTATACAGTAATAGATTGCCTTTTTTTCTATTTTTATAAAGTGTGATATCTGATATCTAATATTCTAGTCAATATGAATGTATTTACCCAACCTAAGTAGCTATCTTTTGTACATGTATATCATAATCATGGATTCTTATATGATCATATTTTTCTTTTAAATGTATTTTCAGAAATAATACTTTTTAATCTAAAATTTGAAAAAAATTATGATGAATCAAAGTATGTACCATTGCACAAATATTCTCAGATGCTTCCCCACTATGCTGTCCAGCATTTGCAGTTGAAGGAAACATTGGACTAGCTGGTTCTGGCGTTTTTCCAATAGAAGAATCAGTGGTAACATTTGTAGGAATTGTTTTCATTTGAGAGTCCTCTTTTCTATCCACCATCGAATCATGACCATTCTGATTGACCTCATAGATCATTTTCTCAAAATTCTGTACTTTATCATCAATCACCTTCGCATAGCCACTTACCATATCATCCGTTCCAACATCAATAGTAGGTGGTTTGTTCTCCAGCACCACACTGTCGTGTGCCTCTGGCTTACTCTCGGAGTTGAGCTGGTCCTCTATCTCACTTCTAGCATTCTTCAAGTCCTCTCCCTTTGAATAACTCTGATCATCTGTCTTGTCCTCAATATTGCTTTTGCCAGTCATAGCACTGTTTTCACACTTGACCGGTGACTCATTGGACACAAGGACATCACTAGTAGGGACATACGTTTCAGCATCCACCATCTCTACATCACCCTTATCCATTCTGACAACTAGTCACATGCAACATATCATATGTATCAAATTTCGGAATTCTAATACTCATCTCCTCAAGAAAAAGCACCCTAAAGAAAAAGGAAAGGGAAGAAATAATTTCCAAAAAAATTGATAAGCATCACTCATTCCACTAGTTATATGATTCTCTACAAATTTCATACCTTTATTTCAAATTCAATTTTTTACAAGAAAAGAAACTTAATATCCTATAACTTCATTTTGTTAGCATGATGGACAACTAAATGATTGTATATATTAATGTAATTATATAGTGATATAAATTAGCATGATCATATACATGTGTTATAGAATCAAAGAAATAAATATTGTGATAGAATAGTTGATTTGGAGGGATAGCAAGGCAGATTTAGAGGGATTCAATAGCAGATTTGTAGAGATAGAATAGTTGATCTTCAGGGATAGGAATGACGGATCTTTAGGGATGTGTAATCTCTATTTTCTCTATATAATGGAAAGACTCTCTCACTTTGAGAGGAATTCAGCTGAAAATTGACATGGTATTAGAGCCTTCTCTTGGCTGTCTTGTTTCATAGAGTCATCTGTGGTTCCTTCTAAAAAAAAATTTAAAATCTTGGTTTTTGGTTAACTGTTCATCGACAATCAATCCTACCACCTGGGAATTTTGTTCTTGGTCATTCTAGTTGCTTTCTTGAGTCTTTGTAGTTTTCATAGATATTCAAAAGCATGAATTCACATCACTTTGAATCCTTCAGTGTTCATTTCATTGGAAAAAAATATTCTTCTTGGGAGTTTTAGTTTCAGTTATTTGTTACCAGCAAAGATCTATGGGGCCATATAGATGGAAGCGATCCTTCTTCTACTGATGCAACAAAGCTAGGTGAATGGAAGATTAAAGATTCTCGGGTGATGACATGGATTCTAGGGTCAATTGACTCTCTTATTGTTTTTAATCTCAGGCCGTAAAAGACAGCTAAGGCCATTTGGGATTACTTACAAAAGGTTTACAACCAAGATAATTGTCACGACCCTAGTCTACAGCCTGGACGTGGCTGACACTCAAGAACCATTGTTGGTCCCCAAGCGAACCCTCATCCTGACTGACTACAAGAGGAAGAATAACTTAAGCATACAAAATCTTAAAAACTAAATAAAATTTATTGAACTCAACTACAGGTCTTTAACTCAAATAATTTACTCTGAAAATAAATAGAATATTCAAGTAGCCAACAATAGGCAACTTAAGTCTCTAAAACATTTAACAAAATAAATAAAACAGACTTCACAAACTCTACTTTCTATCTATGAAGCCACTAATTGACAAATATGGAAGTCGGGACAAGACTCACGACATCCTAACAACTTATATAACTGAAAGTACAAGAGGAACCCTCCGGAAGCAAGGAGGCTCACCATAGCTAACTCGAACACCATGTGGTATCAATAAAGTGCATGTTGATGATCCTGAATACCTGTATCTGCATCATGAAACGATGCAAGCCAAATGGCTCAGTACGTGGAATGTATGAGCATGTAAGGGGAATTCTAAAGCATAACATAAGCTTGAACTTGATAAAAAGGAAACATATTTACCTTTTCTCAACTCACTCAACTAACTTAACTCAGGAATAAGATACTCAACTCAAAGTTAAAATATTCAACTCAGTGAAATAAGGTTCAACTCAATAATAAGATACTCGACTCTTGGTACTCAAACTCTGGATACTCAACTATGGATACTCAACTCAATATAATGCAACAATAAGAGATGCAATATATGGAAAGCTTTTAAAACAGTAGAAAGCAACTCAATGTAATTAAGAATACAATACACTCAGTTTGTATGCAAAGATACAATATAAACTCTATTTGTATAAGAAAATACAAGTAAACTCTGTTTATATAAAAATACAAATATCTTTGTGGGAGTTTCTCTAACCGACAACTATCACTATGAGTTATGTGATGATACAACGTCTCACCCATGCTGCCAGAACTGTCCTATACTTTGCCAGGGTATAAGACCTACTCACTAAGTGGATACACTAGTCTATGCTAAAAAGCATTAAGGAATCATCTAAAAAGTATGACCCTTTCTACCCACGTTGGCCACATGGTTTATGGGGGCTATGAGTTATCTGAACTCTCCCCCATATTGGTGCTCAATACTATTCCCAAAATATACTAGCTCATATGTTTAAAAACATAACTTTTCTGTGGTTTGAGATAATTACTCAAAAATCTTTCTCTTAAAAGAGATGGTACTCACACTGCTCAAAACTCTTTTGGAAATCTCAGTTTCCTCTCATCTTAAATGTGAAAACATTTACTCTTGGGAATACTTAGTTCCCATATATCATTTTAAAGAAAATGAACTCAACTATGCTCTTTCTCAAAAACATTTCAAAATCATATTATAATATGATCATTGATGACTCGGGAAGTCATACTGCATAAACATTGATGGTATATCTAGATACCATACGGCTCATACATTGATGGCATACTCAATTGTCATACTAATCATGTTTTAGAAAATTCTTTTCTCAAAACTCATCTTTAATTTCTCAAAAATCAGTTTAAGAACTCAATAATTAGGAATATAATTTTTAAAAGAATCATGAACTTAAGAACACAAATCAACTTAACTCAAGAATACTCAAATCTAGGGGTAGAATCCTAGATTTCTCTTTTACTGATTTGAAAGAAGATGTAGGGCGTGAGAACGAACTAGTCCAACACTATTATAGCCTTACATACTTGAAAAAAACAAGGTTCTTGAAGAATCTTAAGGAATCTTGAAGAAGAACTTCATTAAAAGCCTTGAAACCCAAGCTTGAAGGTAAACAATCAAGAAAACCTTTCTTGAGATTCTTGAATTAGTTTCTTGAAATCTCTATGGCCAAAATTTATTATTTTCATTAGTGATTCATAATTGTATGGAGGAACTTGAGTTAGAAAGAATGGCATTCTTGGAGAAAAACTTACCTTGAAGAATCTTGAAAAAGATTGAAAGAATCTTCAATGGAGTCTTCTACTTTGATTTTTCCTTAGGGTTTTGCCCTAGGATTTGAGATAGAATAGACTGATGGACTAAAATATGAAAATCTGATTATTTTGAGCCTTTTATTAGTCAAGAAATTCATTTAAGGTTTTCTTGGAGGTCAAAAAAACAAAAAATGACACTTTTTAATGTTTTCCCGTCGGCTAATTCGTAACATCACTGTATAGGTTACTAAAATAGTCATAACATTTTACTCAGAAATTGGATTGACGCGAAATTGGCAACGTTGGAAAGTAGATTCAAATACCTTTAATTAGATAGGTTATGGCTCACGTACCTCTTTATATTCCAAGAGATATGGTCGTTTGAAGTTGACCCAAGTAGAATCTTACATCAAAACTTAATCGATAAGGAAACTTCAAGAACACTTATCAAGAACTCATCAAGAAATTAAATCTTAAATTTCAAGAACGAAATTATGCTAAATAAATCAAGATTGGTGTGTGGGTGAATGAACCCAACACTATGGAAGCTTACATACCTCAAAGAACTAGGTTCATGGCGAAATCTTGAATTTCTTGAACGAATGCTTGAAACTTTGAAATTTTTCTCCCCTTGAATGTTCTCTCTAAAACCCTAAACGCTTTTGGGGATGAATGAAACTAATTCTAATCAGTTTAGACTCCTAAAACCTGATAAAAACGCTTAAATCTGATTGGGTAAGGAAAAGGCCAAAATACCCCTTACTATTTTCGGGTAACTTTCCTTAACTGGACAGCATGACTTCAAAAGGGCATATCTCACTCATCCGATCTCGAAACTTAGAAAACTTGATGGTGCTGAAAAGATAATTCAAAGACCTTTCATTAATTATCTTTTAGCTCACCTAATCATTGTGTACTCAGGGATATGGTCGTTTGAAGTTGACCCAAAACTCATAACTTAAGCATAACTTGCAAAATTTTAGATTTTTCTATTTCCAATTTAGTATTTTTTGGAGCTCAAGGTGCTACATCTAGTGACCTTAACACTCAAGAAATTTTTAATTCCTCGGTAAAATCCTACTCATAATGAAGGATGGTTCGAGTCTGAGCTCAATTTTCTGGGATGTTACAATAATAGCGCAAGACACTTTTAGTTAGAGTATGAAATTGCTAATTACTCTCAAGGACGTCTTTCTGTTCAGGATTATTTTTTTTGGATTTCAGAACTTATGGGCTGAATTTACAGATATTGTCTATGCAAAAATACTTACTGAATCTCTATCAGTGATTCAGGCAGTTCATGAGCAAAGCAAGCGAGACCAATTTTTGATGAAATTACAGTTCGATTTTGAGAGTGTTCGCTCTAACTTGATGAATTGTGACCCATCTCCCTCTTTGGATGTTTGTTTTAGGAAATTACTTCGTGAAGAGCAACGTCTTGTCACACAAAATGCTTTCAAGAAAGAAAATGATGTCACTGTTGCATTTGCTGCTCAAGGTAAAGGAAAAGGGCAGGGATATGAGTAGAACTCAATGCTACAGTTGCAAGGAATATGGTCATATTGCTAGCAATTGTAGCAAGAAGTTCTGTAATTATCGTAAACAACAAGGACACAATATCAAAGAGTGTCCCACGCGCCCTCATATTCGTAGGATCAATGCTTTTCAAGTTGGGATAAATGGTTCCACTTATGATAACTCATCTTTAGGACAAGTTCTTACTCGTGAAATGGTACAACAAATGATCGTGTCAGCCTTCCCAGCATTGGGATTCCAATCATATGACCAACTCAACGAGCATCCTAAAAAATGTTCGTAAGTATCAAGGTCCATCACAAATACAAATTGCCAATGGTAGTAATTTACCCATTACCAAGGTTGGGGACATTAGTCCAACTTTCGAGAATGTTTTTGTTTCACCAAAGCTCTCAACTAGTCTTATTTTAGTTGGGCAATTGGTAAATAACAACTCTGATGTGAATTTTTCTCATAATGGTTGTCTTGTGAAGGATCAAGCATCGGGGATGATAATTGTGAAGGGGCCTAAAGTTGGACAATTATTTCCTATACACTTTTCCATTCCTCCAATTCTATCTTTTGCTTGTACTTCTACTGCTAGTAAAACTGAGGTTTGGCATTAGCGTCTAGGACATCCAAATTCTATTGTGTTGTCTCATTTATCAAATTCTGGTCTATTGGGAAATAAAAATCAATTTTCAGTTGCTTCCATTGATTGTTCTACTTGTAAATTAGGCAAAAGTAAAACTCTTCCTTTTCCTAATTTTGGTAGTTGTGCTACAAAGTGTTTTGATGTCATTCATAGTGATGTTTGGGGAATTTCACCAATTATATCTCATGTTCATTTCAAATACTTTGTGACATTTATAGATGATTATATATAGTCGGCTACATGGGTGTATTTTCTTCGATCCAAATATGAGGTATTTTCCATGTTCAAGACATTTCTGGCTTACACTGAGACTCAATTTTCTACATGCATCAAATTATTAAGATTTGATTCTGGTGGAGAATATATGTCTTATGAATTCAAAAAATTCTTGCTTGACAAAGGAATGGTCTCACAACACTCTTGCCCATATACACCACAACAAAATGGAGTTGCTGAATGAAAATATCGCCAACTTTTAGATGTCACTCGTACTTTATTGATTGAGTCCTTTGTACCATCTAAATATTGGGTGGAAGCTTTGTCTACTGCTGTCTATTTAATTAATAGATTGCCATCTAAAGTGCTAAATCTTGAGTCTCCATATTCTAGTCTTTATCACCAAAATCCTAACTATAGTGATTTTCATACATTTGGTTGTGTTTGTTTTGTGCATTTTCCTCCTTTGCAGTGCAATAAACTTTCTGTACAGTCTACTAAATGTGCTTCTATGGGTTATAGTACTTCACAAAAAAGTTTTATTTTCTATGATCCATGTTCTCATAAAATCATATTTCTAGAAATGTTGTTTTCTTTGAGAATCAGTATTTCTTTCCTACAATTGTAGATTCATCTTCTGCATCTCCTTTTCTTCCTACTTTTTAGGATTTATCATCTTCTTTTAAGAGATTCAAACTTGGATTTGTGTATGAACGACGTCGGCCAACTATACCCTATCCCGACACTGATTCGCCGCCTGAAACTGTACCACAACTAGAATCTGAGAATTCTTCAAGATCTGGTCCTCTTGAGCCTATTCGACAATCTACAAGAGTATCTCGTACTCCCAATTGGTATGGCTTTTCCTCTACTTTATCCAATACATCTGTTCCATGTTGTTACTCACAAGCTTCCAAGCATGAATGATGGGAGAAAGCAATGGAGGAAGAACTTTTGGTTCTTAAAGAAAATGACACATGGGACATTGTTTCATGTCCTTCAAATGTCCGCCCTATTAGATGTTAATGGGTTTATTCAATCAAACTTCATTCTGATGGAACTCTTGATCGGTACAAAGCTCGATTGGTTGTTCTTGGTAACAAACAAGAGTATGGGGTGGACTTTTGCACCCGTAGCCAAAATGACTATGGTACGAACTATTATTGTCATTGATGCTTCACAAAACTGGTCTCTTTATCAAATGGATGTCAAAAATGCTTTTCTCCATGGTGATCTTAAAGAAGATATTTATATGAAACCTCCACCTGGTTTGTTCTCATCACCTACATCGGATGTATGCAAGTTGAAGTGGTCTTTGTATGGATTAAAACAAGCTCCAAGAGCTTGGTTTGATAAGTTTTGATCTACTTTGCTACAATTTTCTTTTGAGCAGAGAAAATATGACTCATCTTTGTTTCTTCAAAAAACATCTATAGGTTGTGTTCTTCTTTTGGTGTATGTAGATAACATTATTATCATAGGAGGTGATTCTTCACTAATTACTTGCCTCCAACAGCAGCTTAAAGATTCTTTTCATATGAAAGATCCTGGTACTCTTACTTATTTTTTGGGTTTGGAAGTTCATAATGTTGCTTCAGGTGTGTTTCTAAACAAACACAAATATACTTAGGATCTGATTTCTTTGGCTGGTCTTCAAGTTTCTTCCTCCGTAGATACTCCACTGGAATTGAATGCCAAGTATCGTCGTGAGGAAGGCGATCTTCTTCCTGATCCAACTATGTTTCGACAATTAGTTGGGAGTCTAAATTACCTTACTATTACTCGGCTTGATATCTCTTTTGCAGTTCAACAGGTTAGTCCATTAATGCAAGCTCCCCATCATCTCCACTTGGTGGTTGTTCGTCGCATCATTCGGTACCTTCTAGGAACATTTACTCGTGGATTGTTCTTTCCAAGTGGTTCTCCTATTCGTCTTAATTCTTTTAGTGATTTTGATTGGGCGGGATGTCCTGATACTCGTCATTCAGTCTCTGGTTGGTGCATGTTTCTTGGAGAGTCATTGATATCTTGGAAGAGTAAAAGGCAAGATCGTGTGTCAAAATCTTTAACAGAGACTGAATATCGATCCATGTCTACTGCTTGCTCCGAGGTTGTATGTCTTCGTGGATTACTTGCTGAGATTGGATTTCCTCAATCTCATCCTACTCATCTCCACACTGACAATACATGTGCTATTCAGATTGCTACTAATCCAATTTTTCATGAGAGGACCAAACACATCGAAGTGGATTGTCATTATATACGAGAAGCTATAGATGAATGAGTCATTACTCTTCCACATATGTCCAGTGATCTTCAAATAGCTGATGTGTTTCCAAAATCCATGGCACGGCAACACCATCAGTTTCTAGTGGGCAAATTGATGCTTCTTGATCCACCAACATCAATTTGAGGGGGGATGTTAGCATGATGGACAACTAAATGATTGTATATATTAATGTAATTGTATAGTGATATAAATTAGCATGATCATATACATTTGTTGTAGAATCAAAGGGATAAATATTGTGATAGAATAGCTGATTTGGAGGGATAGCAAGACAAATTTAGAGGGATTCAATAGCAGATTTGTAGAGATAGAATAGATGATCTTTAGGGATAGGAATGGCGGATCTTTAGGGATGTGTAATATTTATTTTCACTATATCATGGAAAGACTCTCTCACTTTGAGAGGAATTTGCTGAAAATTGACACATTTCAAATCCTTGTTTTCACTTTTTTCAAATTCTCTTAATTTTCATGGCCAAACTCCCTTATACATAAAACCTATTAGCAAAAGCATGCATTCCTCCACATAAACACTCACAAAAAAACCCTAACCCAAGTTTCGTCAAAACAAAATTCAGGATAAAAAAATAAATAGAAAAATAATAAAAATTCTGTTTTTCATCCCTGTTTGTTGACTCTAAACAAAATGAAAACTAAAAAAAGTTCCTCCCGCCGACCAATTCACCGAAAATAACATCAAAACTTCATCCACATCTCAAATGTGTTTCGTTTTTTCGTTTTTTTTTCAAAAACAGAGCAAGGTTCAATAGATAAACAATTAATGTTGGTGAGTAAAAAAACTTATAGGAATCCATCAAATTCAGCAACAGGTAGGAATGTGCAATCGAAATCGGAGGTTGATGAAGCAAGTAGCTTAACAAAAACGGAAACAATCGTGAGCTTAACCCTCCAATGGCGGCTTTTGCTTCTTCAAATATTTTTGGCACTGAGTAACTGAAGTGTGTGAGTAGGATATGAGTTAATTCCTTTGTCTTTATGTGAGACTTTTTGAGAAAAGGACTAAAATGACACTTAATTTAAGAGTAATGTTTTATTTTGGTCTTATATTTTAGGAATAGTTTCAATTATATATAATAAATTAGTAATTAGTTTACAATAAATATAGTTATATAATTAAAAAAAAAACTATTCAACATATACATTGATTATATATATGCTATAGTTTGCTAAAAGTCATATAAAGTATATACTGACTATATAATATAGCGTACTTATATATGAGCTATACACTGACTATATATTACGGTACACTCTAAAAATTAAATATAGTTTAACTATATATGAAGTATACATTGACTATTCAATAACGATCAACTCGAATTCACCTCTAAATAATCTCAAATTTTAGAAATGAAATCCTCTCGATGTTTCGAGTTTTTTGATATATAATTCGCTCGAGATGATGGACATTTGCAGTACATCAAATTTTAAAGAAAAGGAAAAAAATAACTAAGAAGATGCATGAAAAGAAGAAAGAAGAGGAGGAGGAAAGAAAAAAGGAAAAGAAGTTATTAATGGCGAAACTGGAAGGAAGAAGACATTGAGTAGAAGGTTCGGCAAATTTTAGTAATTTTGAAATTTTGATGCGCAAAGGGCACATGAATATGAAGACACCCATGAAGGGTGACAACAATGTTGGTCCAAAGTTGATCAATTCTAGCAGGTAAGGTGACCACCTGGAAAAAAAATTATGTCCGCTTGCACGCCTTAAAGTAGACCTACTACTACTTTATCCATCGTAATAGTAAAGTCAACTTTTTTTTATAACTATTAACTGTGTTATTAAGGCCAGCTAATAAGCATCTCAATTACTTTCACTTGATACTTGCTATCTCTTGCCTATACATGCATTGTGTAGCTCTGTCTATCAAGGCTCGGACAGAGTAGCGTTTTTGCCAGTAAAGTCAACTTAGAAATAGTTGAGTGACTTTGACTTTAGCGTTACAAAACAAAGTTGAGGGACGACTTTCTGTTTCTTAGATAAAAACTATTAGTTGAGTGAACATATTAGAAATTAACTCGATTTTGTTGATATAGCGGATAAAGTTTTGCATTAATATAACTTGATTTAGGTGTGTGAGTTTCCTACCTAAAATTTCACCATCATTCAGGTAGTAGAAGGGAACAATCGATAGTTGTGATAAATAATTGGTGATGAACGTAGGGAACTCACACAAATGATAGTTAAGGTATGAAACTCAAAAAACTGAAATACTTTAGATGTGTTGTTGACCTTCAATCTTTTCTTTTTTGTTTGTTTTATTTATTCAGTTACCGTGAACTGTTGTCAATTTTCGATCTGCTTGATTGATAATCAGAGTACATTTGAGAATTTCTGCTTTTTTTTACCTCATTTGGTTCTGAAATTCGAATATTTGGATAGTGAGCAAGTTAAAGGGCAATGTGTAACCAAGAGAAGAGAGCTCCTGTTACAGGCAGGCTCTGTTGCACTTTCTCTGTCCGCCTTTACATCGATTACATTGGCAGAGAACGGTACACTTTGATAGTTTTTTCACTTTGACATGCTCAGTATCCTTTAAAATGTCTACTTGCTAAAATGGATGATGTTATTTCAGATGTCCCGGAGGATTTTCGTGTTTATTCAGATGATGTCAACAAGTTTAAGATCATGATACCTAGTGGTATGGTTTTACATTCCATTTTTTTCTTCTTGAATAGAAGCATTTTAGGTGTTCTTCATCGATAAATCCATGTGCTGAAGAGAGCATCTACGGATTATTATGAGTTATAGTAGCTTAATTATGTAAGTAAATTGAGAGTTGGTATGTAAAATGTAGTAAAAAAATTGGATCTTTTTCTTCTTTATTTTTGGATAACCGTAGTGACTCTGGGCAACTTGCGGGCACCTTGACTAATTCTGGGGTGCCTGCTACATCCCATTAGTATAGTTATCGAGTAACTCTGTCCACCAAGGCTTGGACAGAAAGGAAAAATCACCTTTGTTTAACAAATATAGGATCTTTTTGGCTTAGATATTGAGACATAAAACTTTTACATTCATAGTTCTTGAGAAGAGATGATCTCTGTCAAGGACTAAAGAGATTTTCTCTAACACGACGAGAATGGGAAGAAAATGATGTTAACAAATGAAGAATTACTTGCAGATTGGCAAATAGGCGCAGGAGAAAGTGATGGAGTAAGGTCACTCTTAGCTTTCTATCCTCCAGAAGCTTCTAACTCAAATGGTATTAGTTGGACATTGTGATGGATCGATTCAATTGAGCTTTATTAAATTGTTGTGTATATGAACTCGATCATCTGTTGTTTCAGTCAGCATTGTAATCACAAGCCTTGGTGCTGATTTCACCAAGTTGGAATCTTTCGGAAAAGTTGATGCTTTTGCTGAGAATCTGGTTTAGTTTAATCCATCTCTACTTCGAAAAAGACTCTCCGTTCCTTCTCCTTTTAATGCTTCATTTGGCGTTCTTACTTCGGTCCTCAATGATTTTTAACAGGTCAGTGGATTAGACAAAAGCTGGCAAAGGCCTCCGGGAGTGAAAGCAAAACTCATAGATAGCAAAGCTTCTAAAGGTATATAACACAATCTAAAACAGTCGTTAAACCTTGCCTCACTGCTATGGTTATTTGAGGTTTACTTATAAGTCAAACATAGTCTGTTTATAAAGCCATGAAATGGAATGCATACTATTGTACCTACAGAATTAGAAAGTGCTTTTATGAAATGATTTTTGACAAGTCAAGAAGGAAAGCTCTCATTCCTAGAGTTTCGAACACGTAAACTTAAAATTTTGAATCTGCCCCTCATTTAAGAAACTAAGTGATTTTTTCTCACTGAAGTAGTTGTGACTTTACTTCAATGTTTAGGAGTTTATACTTGCACATGATTTGAGGACGTTCAATTTTTTGAGCCGTTGATAATTGTCACTCTTATTAATCAGGGTTGTATTACATCGAGTACACTCTGCAAAATCCCGGTGAAAGTCTCAGACATCTATTTTTAGTGCTTGAGATAGCAGATAATGGGATTTACAACAGATTGTATACTCTCACTGGACAGGCAGCTAAACGAAGCAAAAAGACACACATTAAACTTACTTAGCTTTTCATTTTTCCATTACGAGAGGATGATGAAGAGATCGATAGACTGTAAAATTGATTAAGATTTAATTTATCTCGCAGTTTGTAGACGAGGAGGCAGAGAAATATGGTGCCAAAATACAAAAGGTAACTTTAAGATCTTTTTTCTTCTTGTTTTGTGTTTGCTAGTTGTTTGAGTGAAGATATGCATCACAAAAATGTCTATAGTATCTCAAAAGAAAGTGTCCCTCAGGGATTAGGAAGAACTCTCTTTTTCGTAATAAGGAATTGTAAACATCGATAGGCTTTGTAAAGGGATATAGAAAAAAAAGTATGTGCTTGTACACATGAGAAATGGGGTTGAAGGCGAAAGAGGTGGATTTGCCCCTCTCCCCCTGCACGTGAGATATGTATAAGGTCTAATCTGATTCTGATTTTCCAAAAATTAATCTGATTCGTTTGAGCTTACATGAATAAAGTCCAAATTCATGTTTTTTAACTCCATATAATGGCGCCATCATTTCATTGTGGATTGTTACGAGTGATGTTCTGAATACATAAAATATTTTCCTCATTTCTTTCCAAGCTTGTGACTGATTTTGAATCCTGGATTCATAATCCCTTCCCGAACCAAACATGAATCTTTCTATTCTTATGTCTCTCACGAGATAGTGTCATCAACGACATACTCAAGCTTTTCATTTAAGAGTTTGAATGTGATGATATGTTGAACTAAGTTGCATCACATTTTATATTAACTCAAAGTTTTCAACAGAAATTTTGTCTACTTTTGCAAAATTTTGTGGCTTGACGGATATATTTTCACAGTTTTACCAATACGCGTCATTTCCTTTCTAAGGTTGTTTAGTATCACATATTCTGTTACATCACAGGAAGGATATCGCTTGTGTGTATAAGTTTTGTATCGATAATATTATGTTGCAATGTCCTGTTTTGTGCATGAAATCTTCATTGCTTATTGTTTGTTAAGTGAGGATTTTGTGCAATAACAGTTAAGCAAGTCATTTAATCTGATGTTATATTCAAGTGAATCAATGTCTGAAGTTTCTTGCAATGTGCAGGCTATTTCATCTTTCAGATTAATATGATAACATAATAGAGACCGCGATATGACAAATCTTGGCTTGAGCTTCTGGTTTTTCTAGTTGGTGAATGGCAAACATCGTCGTTGATAGCAGCACAATAGATCTTCCAAACCTCACAGAGGAACATAAAAATCAATAGGAGAAGAAATAAAACCATATCATTACTACATAACGGGAATAATGGAACAACGAAATTTTTTAATATTAATAAATACAGGACAAGAAGAAAACTATATTACAAGGGAATTAGTAACAGAAGATGAAATAATGACTACTGAACAATTATGCCCTGAACTACCAAAAACATAAATAAATACCGAAGAAACTACTGAAAGGAAATAATCATTGGAGGAGTACCAATAATAATAAAGTTTAAAATATATCAAGGAGATAAAAATATCACTCTAGGAATAAAATGGTTAGAAAAAGTAAAACCATATAATTTAGAAGACAAACAGTTAACAATAAATTATGATAATAAGAAGATAATAATAAAAAGAACTTTATTATGATAAAAACATGAAAAGATATATACTTGCAAAGATAATAATAGAGGGATATTACAACAGATATTATACACCAAGGATAGTTACAGGAGCAGAAGCTAATATATGTAAATACAATTGTTTACCAGAAGATAAATGGGAAAAATTAAAAACACCAATAGTAGTAACATGATTTAATAATGAAGGAAGCATGATCACATATAAGGCAAAAAATACAAATATGGATAAAATATTAACTATATAAGAAATGTATAACTTCGAACTTACAACAAAAGATATGCTATTAGGAATGCCCTTTTTAGAAAATCTATACCCACATATAATAACAAGAACACATTGGTGGTTAACAACACCATGTAAACAAAAAATAGGAGCAAAGAGAGTGAATAATAAAAAACGAAAAACAACATAATGGATATAAGGAAGTGAGAAAATTACACAAAAATTAGAAAATATAAAAGAAGAACACTCACAAATAGAATTAATATATTCTCTATAGATAAAGTAAAACTAATCCAAGATAAGTTTGAATTATTGTATAGTGAAGATCCTTTACAAGGATGGGAAAAACATAAAACAAAAGTAAAAATTGAGATAATTGATAATAATAGTATAATAACCCAAAACCAATTAAAGTATAATTTTAAGGATTTAACAGAATTTAAGATACATATAAGTGAATTACTAGAAAAAAGGATATATACAAGAAAACAATAGTAAGCATACAATCCCAGCATTTATAGTAAGAAAACATAGTGAACAAAAAAGAGGAAAAAGTAGAATGGTTATTGATTATAGAAATTTAAATGCAAAAACTAAAACATATAATTACCCAATACCAAATAAAATATTAAAGATAAGACAAATACAAGGATATAATTAGTTTAGTAAATTTGACTGTAAATTAGGATTTTACCACTTAAAGTTAGAAGAAGAATCTAAACAACTTACAGCATTTACAATACCACAAGGATTTTATGAATGGAATGTATTACCATTTGGATATAAAAACGCACCAGGTAGATATCAACACTTTATGGATAACTACTTTAAACAACTAGAAAATTGTGTAGTATATACTGATGATATATTACTATATTCCAAAATTCAAGATGAACATATAAGATTATTAGAAAAAATCATACATATTATAGAATATTCAGGCATAAGCCTAAGTAAAAAGAAAGCAGACATAATGAAAAGTCAAATAGAATTCCTAGGAATACAAATAGATAAAAATGGAATAAAAATGCAAACACATATAGTACAAAAAATAATTAACTCAAATAAACAACTGGATACAAAAAAAGAAATTACAATCATTTTTAGGATTAGTAAATCAAGTAAGAGAATACATACCAAAATTAGCAGAGAATTTAAAACAATTACAACAAAAATTAAAGAAAGATATAGAATACCAGTTTGATAAAAAAGACCAAATACAAATACAAAAGGTAAAACTATTATGTAAAAACCTACCTAAACTATATTTTCCTGATGAAAACAAAAAAATTACTTATATAGTAGAATCAGATGCCAGTGAAAAAAGTTATGGAGGAGTCTTAAAATACAGGTATGATGAAAAAAAGATAGAGCATCATTGTAGATATTATTCAGGAACATTTAATAATACAGAAATAAGATGGGAGATAAATAGGAAAGAACTATATTCAGTATATAAATGTTTATTATCATTTGAACCATATATTGTATATAACAAATTTATTATAAGGACAGATAACACACAAGTAAAATGGTGGCTAACAAGAAAAATACAAGATTCAATGACTATAAAAGAAATAAGAAGATTGGTATTAAATATATTAAATTTTACATTTACAATTGAAATAATAAGGGCTGACAAGAATGTTATTGCAGATTATTTATCAAGATAAAGCTACTCAAACTGAGAAAGAAAATACAATTGAAGAGATACTCAAAGCCATTACTACACTTTGTATAAAAGTGGACAGTATGGACAATGAGATACAAAAGCTAAAGACTAATGAAGATAACCTGAAGAAATATGTATATTTAGGAGGAACAGAAATACTAATAAAAGCATGTTTTAGAGAAGAAATAGATACACCCATAGAAATATACTTAGCAGATGATATAATTATACAACCTATAGAAAAAAGTATAATAAGTGCAGTTAAAGAACCTCATATACCAAAAATTTAAATTCATAATAATTGCTAATTACTCAATAGCAATAAATGATAAGAACATAGATAAATCACTAGTATTATATTGGAAAATGTCAGGAATAGAACTAGCCTCATGAAGTAAAATATTTACAGCTAGATGTAAAAACTTGTATGTTTTAACAACAAAAAATAAGATAACAGCAAAAAATAAAATAAAAAAAATAAAAAAAGAAAATCCTTTTGAAAGAATAGTTACAGTCATAGTTAATAATGACTATAGTTATAATGAGATTGACATAGAATAAGATTTAGAAATAGTAAAAGAAAGATTAAGCACATCAAAAAGAATAAACATAAACTATGAAATACCACAAATATCATAAAAAATGAGTACCTCAAGAAGAATAGATAAAAGTCCACAAAAATCAATAGAAGAAGAAATAAAACCATATCATTACTACATAACGATAATAATGGAACAACGAAAATATTTAATATTAATAAATACAGGACAAGAAGAAAACTATATTACAAGGGAATTAGTAACAAAAGATGAAATAATGACTATTGAACAATTATGCCTTGAACTACCAAAAACATTAATATATACCGAAGAAACTACAGAAAATGAAATAATCATTGGAGGAGTACCAATAGTAATAAATTTTAAAATATATCAAGGAGATAAAAATATCACTCTAGAAATAAAATGGTTAGAACAAGTAAAACCATATAATTTAGACGACAAACAGTTAACAATAAATTATGATAATAAGAAGATAATAATAAAAAGAACTTTCTTACGATAAAAGTATGAAAATATATATACTTGCAAAAATAATAGTAGAAGTATATTATAATAGATATTATACACCAATGATAGATACAGGAGCAGAAACTAATATATGTAAATACAATTGTTTACCAGAAGATAAATGGAAAAAATTAAAAACACCGATAGTAGTAACAAGATTTAATAATGAAGGAAGCATGATCACATATAAGGCAAAAAATATAAAAATACAAATATGAGATAAGATATTAACTATAGAAGAAATGTATAACTTCGAACTTACAACAAAAGATAT